>WYDF02181452.1:0-21913 GCA_009867245.2 Adranes taylori | reverse complement strand
ATTCGTGGCGTGAACAGATCGGAGGAGCGGCGCGAAGGGAACGAGTGGAGAGCTCGGGGGGCGCCGAATCACTAAAACAAAATATCCTGTTGTAAGTACATGTAACAGACTGGAATGGAACCACCAACACAGAAGCCGTCGCAATCAAACAAGCTTTGGTGCCGAACAGGTGACGCTTGGAGCGCTATACCTAAGACCGTCTTTAGACCTTCAGGTCAAGACATATTGGAAATCATAAAATATGAGAAGACAAACCACTTCGACTACAACGGTGTTGTACATCATGAATTCTTGTCAGAAGGTGAGACAGTTAGCAAGGATTATTATTTGGGATTATGAGATGTTTGTGTAAAGACATTCGTGGCGTGAACAATTCGGAGATTTTGCACCACGATAACACATCGGGGGGTGGGGTTATTATTATAAGCAAAAAATACTGTTGTAAACATGTAACAGACTGGGATGGAACCACCAACATAGAAGCCGTCGCAATCAAAACAATCTTTGGCGCCGAACAGGTGACGCTTGGAGCGCTATATCTAAGACCGTCAGTTAGACCTTCAAGTCAAGACATACTGGAAAACATAAAATATGGGAAGACAAACCACTTCGACTACAACGGTGTTGTACATCATGAACTCTTGTCAGAAGGTCAGACAGTTAGCAATGAGTATTATTTGGGGTTATGAGACGTTTGTGTAAAGCAATTCGTGGCGTGAACAATTCGTATATTTTGCACCACGATAACACATCGTCGCAAAATGCCCTCGTTATGAATGGAACGAATACCATCCAACAGCCACCCAATTTGACTGATTTGACTCCTTGCGACTTCTTCCTGTTCGGTCGTCTGAACAAACCTCTCCGGGCTGCTGAAAAACTATTTTTACAGCAACGAGGAGATAATGAAAAAATCGAAGACGACTTGGATGGCCATACCGAAAATTGAGTATCAAAAATGTTTCGAGAACTGGATCAAGCGCAGGCATAATGAGTTGCAGTCGATTGAAAATACTTGGAAGGGGACAATATCAATTATAATAAATAAACTTGCATTTAAAATTTTCTGAATAAATTCCTAAAATGTTTTGATCAAAGTGGTAAGCCAGGTATTTGATCAAAGTGGTTTGAGTAAACGGAACATATCAAATAAAATTTGAAATATTTCTTGGAAGTTTCTGCAAAAGCCGTTGTAAATTTTGGTCCGCAACGATTGAACGATATTAACTTCGCGAACACGCGTTGATTCTATAAATAGCTTTAAATTCTATTTAACTTTTAAATTTCCAATGTATTGCAGCCGAAATTTATATTATCAATTGTCAAGATTTAAACACTCTTATGGACAGGTGCGTTGAAATATTGAAAAAAATGCATTAGAATCCTTAAGAGAACATCAAAATAAATAGTACCTTAAGGATACTTGTATAGATGCACGAAATTTGAATCTTCTTTTTGAGAACAAAATGGGAGACATTATGAGGAAATTGATGAAAGTAGAAAAAAATGTAGCTTGAAAATCATATGTGTAGCAGACAAGGCTTTGCACTTAGAGGTTACCAGATCTTGGATCACTATCTCAAAAAATACCTGGAGTTAATGATGGAAATTTCAGAGCTATACTAATTTCAGAATTAACTGTCTTGCGTTTTTATCCTTCTAAATTAACTATATCGCAACTGGGACTAATTGAGGCATGAAAATAAGATTTATGTTCAAATCAACATAAACTATTACTAATGTTCTTTATTCATATAGGATTGTATTCTTATGAAATGATTCGCTGGAACAAATCGAGATCGGTATTAAAAAAAAATTATGTTGATGGTGTCTCCGCAGTTACGAAACGTTATACTACATAAGTGTTGACTGTAAACTTGAGAATGTTACTTATGCAACACGAAATTACTGTAAAGTTTTTCTTATATTATTGGAACTAGAAATGCTACCAAATTTGAGAAAATTACAAAATTTTGTTTTTTGTAAATATTTCAAAAAGGGTTTAGAAAATTCGAGTACTAATTCATGTTTGTTGTTTGTTTGCTTGCTAATTATCTACATTTTTTCCCATTTAACCATTTCTGTGTCACTTCTACTTTCGGGGCTAGCAATACTGCCCATATTACAAAATACACACCCTGTATACCTACCGATTATATTTAAATCACTTTAATTACGATATAACTTTGAAAGATATGTGATATTTTAAGTTCGCTTAAAAGAAAGAATAAAATCGGGCGTAAGTGTTATTTATTGCCCTTATCTCTTATGCTTATTATACATGTGTTTTTTAATATTTAATTTGTATTTTTTTAAATGTATAATGTTTAACACTTATTAAACGTGTGTACAACATTGTAACTCACCTGGTTGGTATATAATTGACACTTTACAAATATCAAAATAACTATTTCCGTGCATTACATAACGTAGTATTCCAGAGAAAGAAAACATTGAATAAAATTCAAATGAAATGAATTCTTTATTGCGCCAATTAATTGTTATTAAAAATCTTTATACATTACAATTGAATTAATAGTTTCAACGGATATAGAGCATTAAATGTTTATGAAGAAAATATTTAAAAAGTAATTGGAATGATGTCAAGAAGTCAATAAAAAATTCAAAGGCTCACACTTATGAAGCAGAAATAGAATCAATAACTTTTGGATTGATTACGAATTTAAAAATTATATTCTGATGTATTGAATGAGTTATGTTATGAGTGAGCTAGGTTATTGTTCCCTTATACAAAGGAAGGATCACAATATGAGGATCGACATAAAAGTTTTTTCAAACGATCAGCAAATGGCACTATTGAGATGGAACATTACTATTTGTGACTATAAAACGGAAATGAAATCAAATTTGACAACACACAAATACTTACATTCAAAACCATTTCATTGTTCCGAATGTGATGATAAATCTGCAGAATCTCTGATTTGATACGACACAAATACATACGTTCTGTCGATAAACCATTTTAGTGTTCCGAATGTAACTATACGATAGCATTCAGATCTCTTACGAATAGTGTACAGACTGGTAAATTCAGCCAATAAACCATTTCACTGTTCCGAATGTGACTATAAAAGAGCACTCTAACCTCTTTTAATATCACGAAAACGCGTACATTTCGACGATAAACCATTGAATTGTTCCGAATGCGAAATTTAAAAATATTAAACTTTGTACCTTTTTAAGCTTTATAGTTCTTAAACCTTTAGTTTATTTTATATTTTATAGTGGATATAGTACACCGTGTATATTTTTTACAATTTGGTGGCTTTCCGTTTTTTTTTATTACCCCCATAAACTTTAATAGTTATCCACATATGGCCTACGCTATTTGGCAAATTCTTTGTGGGTCCAAATTGTACGATTGGAAGGGACTCAAATTAATCACACTCGACCCTCCACTGTTGAGATGCACATCGCCGCTAATGAGTTATGACATAACTATTTATTTAACATATGACATTTGCTTTGCTTAGAAGAGTGATAGTTTAGAAATCGCTCCGAATATTTTCTTTACACAGAAGAAATAGTTTGTTATTGTGAAGCAATGGAAGAGTTTGTGTATAAAGAAACAATTTAGTGTAAAGGTAGAAATTCCGAATGAAAGTTTTCACCGGATAATTTCTTACAATTTTAATAAATGATTTGTTCAACTACTGATAATGAGGAACCGATTGAATAGAACTGGTTCGCAAAATTTCCTTGTGGTCTACCAAAAGCGAATGTTTAAAGAGTGTGTGAATAGCATGATGACAAACATAAATACCTTTAGACATATCGAGGTTTGCAGTACATGTGATTTTTCATGAACAATTAGGTGCGAAGAGCTTTGGTCCCAATGGATACTGCATAATTTGATCTACGGCAGAAAAGAGAGGGGTTGCATTAATTGACGTAAAAAAATAATAAAACAAAATTGATTGAGGAACTGCTAAATTCTTATGTAACATCAGAACAGGTAGCAAGTCTTGGATATATTCGAATGAGCCGGAAACTAAGCAACCTTCAACTATTTTTATATACACCACGCAACACCAAATGATACTATTGAGATGTACCATTACTATTTGTGTCTATAAAACGGCAAATAAATCAGACTTGATAACACACAAACACGTACATGCAAGTGATAAACCATTTTATTGTTCCGAATGTGATTATAAATCTGCATGAAACACTGATTTGATACGACCCAAATACGTACATTCTGACAATAAACCATTTTATTGTTCTCAGTGTAACTATAAGACAGCAGTAAGATTTTTTCCACTAAGATAGCGTACAGACTCGTACATTCAGCCAATAAACCATTTCACTTCTCCGAATGCGACTGTAAGATAGCATTCAAACTTCTTGTAATATCATACAAACTCGTACATTTCGACAATAAATCATTCAATTGTTCCGAATGCGAATGCAAAATTAGAAAATACCAGTACATTTTTTTAAAACTTTATACTTCTTAAACTTTTAGTTTATTTTTAAATATTATAGTGGATATAGTACACCGTGTATATTTTTTGCAATTTGGTAGTTCTTAGTTTTCTTTATTAACCGCCATAAATAATCTGACTAATAGTTCCCCACATGATATTTGGAAAATTCTTTGTGGGTCCAAATTATACGTATTGGAAGGTACTCAAACTAATCACACTCGAACCTCTACTGTTGAGATGTACATCGTCGGTATTGAGTTGTAATATTATTATTTATTTAACATGTAACATTCTAATGAACTAAATTCTTTATTGCGCCAAGTAAATGTTATTAAGAATATTTATACAAATAAAAAGAATAAAAATTCAGTCAATAAAAAATTCAAAGGCTGATAATTATAAAGCAGAAATAGAATCTATTATTTTTGGATTGATTACGAATTTAAGAAGTATATTCTTATGTATTGAAAAATGCTTTTGGGATTTTTATTGTAATTGACTGAGTTATGTTAAGACTGAGTTCTGTTATGGTTCTCCTACACAGAACATAGGATTTCAATATGAGGATCTCCGAATGTGACAGTAAGACCACACTTGAACCTCTTTTAATATCACACAAACGTGTACATTTTGACGAAAAAATGCAATTGCTCCGAATGCGAAATTCCAAAATATGAGTACATTTTTAAACTTTATAGTTCTTAAACTTTTAATTTATTTTTAAATTTGATAGTGGATATCTTACACTATGTATGTTTTTTACAATTTTGTTATTCTTAGTTTTCTTTACTACCGCCATAAACAGTCTGACTTTAATAGTTTCCCACATTTAGCCTATGATATTTGGAGTGGGTCTAAATTCCTTGTGGGTCTAAATTGTACGTTTGGAAGGGACTCAAACTAATCACAATCGACCCTCCATTGTTGAGATGTACATCGCAGCTATTGAGTTGTAACATTACTATTTATTTAACATGTGACATTGGGTATCCTTTGAAGAGTGATAGTTTAGAAATTGTCCTTAATAGTTTGTTTACAGAGAAGCAATAATTTGTAATTTTGAAATAATAGAAGAGTTTGTGTACAAAGAAACAATTTAATGTAAAGGTAGAAATTCCGAATGAAAGTTTTCGCCGGTTAATTTCTTACAATATTAATAAATGATTTGTTCAACTGCTGATAATGAGGAACCAATTGAATAGAACTGGAATAGAACTAGAACTGGAATTATTTAAAGAAAGAAAATTTTCTTCTGCTCAACAATTACTAAAAATTATTATGAGTGACAAACAAATCAAAAATAACTTATTAACATATTATTTAAACTGAAAGTTGATTTACTCGCTATTACATTAATGATATTTACATTAAATGAAATCACTTTCTTATAATTCGAGACGTCACATTCCTGAAACGCGAATTCGAGAAATTCATCATAACTGCTATATATAAATTCTTTAATTAACACACTAATAAAACAAAATAATTTTAAAATGACGATGCTGAATATTTATGGGAAATATTTATAAGTACTTAAAAGCAACACAGTTCGCTTCAGAGATTTGTAAACTTTCAGACGTTAAAAGATTTCGTAGCTAAATATTATTTAAACAACTATCGTAAAGTGTTTATAATCAAATGAAAGAGGGGGGCGGGCGGAAGAAAGAAAAATTTTCCTCATTTTTTTTTTTTGAAAAAATTTTTTTTGGGCTAAAATGGTCAAGAATATTATTCTAAAATTTCTCCACCGATTTTAACAACATTTGGTAAGTAGTCGAGAGTGGAAAAATGTTTAAGCTAAGAGCCTGAACTTTGGTACATGTGTAGTATGTTAGATTCTAGATTCAATGGTGCTAGTACGATTGCAACATATTTAATAAAACTCGACGTTGCCTTGTTTAAAAATTAGAGTAATATTTTAATCCGTTAACGCTCAAATAATTTTTTTAAAAATTTTATCTTCACATCATAAAATTTTTCTTCTTATAGTCCAATTTGACGAAGAGTATAAACAAATTAAGTTTTTTTTTAATTGAATCAAAGATTTGTGATCATTTATTTTTCGAACTTTGTAACTTACATATAGGAACTGAAATTATAAAATAAACTTATTTTTTTCTGATAAGTAGCACAACAGGATGAAATATATACAGTAACATCGCATTTTATGCAATACTTACGTGGTTTGCTTGTAGATAAAACATTTTGACACCTTCTCTGCTTGTTTCGTTTATTTACATGTTGGTTCTCTTCATCGAATCATGCAAAATTTTCCTCAACTCGTGGAATGTGCGCTGGGTTGGCCTCTTCCTGCCTTGATGCCATAGCCCAATTTCAGATGAGGAACTGCCGACGGAAATCCTTTATAGAACAGGCATTCGCTTCATGGATCAAGTTGTACAATCATTGACACACGAGTGCCATGTCAATGTCAATGTCTCCTGTGAATAAACATCAATACCCATTTTTTCCACGAACTGCATTGAAATGTTTGTCCAAAAGCCAGTCATGGCCATCTACACCACATATATACTTGATATAGTTGTTGATGACTCTTGGTTGGCATACCGAAACCTTAGATCTATTTTCTTTGCTTCAGCGGTTCACATGGGCTAGTGGATAAACTTTATTAAAGTTGGTACCAACAGACACACACTTGCTATTTTTCCATTTTACAACTGTGGTCTGGTTTTTTGAATCGAATTTCTAGTTGAAAGGACCTCCCGCTTGCCTGTTTAGAACTTTAGTTCGCGTCAATGAACACTTCCTTGTTCTTAAATCTTTTATTGTTCCTAGATCTCTTATAGTGGCTCGAAATCCTTGCTCACGAGGCTTGACTAAAAAAGCTTGGCTCGCGAAGAAAATGTCGAAATGTAAGCTATGATTTCTTGGGTCTTGAACAAATGACAGCATTTTCAGCATCTGGTGCCGTGAGGTACTTCAGATGTTTCTTCTTTCCCGCAGTAGAGTGCAAAGTTGTAGCAATACCCTTTTTCTTCACACAGAGCTCACAGCTTGTAGCCGAATTGGATTGACGGGTATAAATTGCTTGATGAAATGCATACCGTAGTATTTCATAATCATTTCATCAAGAGAGGTGCTTGTCGAATATACCCCACTTTTTGAAGTTTTCATTGGTCATCGAAAAAAGGAGCGTTATCTTGAAAGTCTTGTCATGTTTGTTTTCGTTTGCCTTTGAATTGTCCACAAAATGTATGACATATTTTGTTTCAGAATATGTATTTCTAGTGAAAGCGTTCTTTACAAGGAACGCCCAGATCTCTACTCTCAGACCTATAGTCGCGCTCACAAGGGTGTGATAACCAATGAAAATAAGGAATCCGATAAAGGTCTTCAGCTCGTCAATGGAAATATCATAATCTGGCATATTTTTTGCTCCTTGACATAGCAGACTGTATCTTCAATAATCATATTTCAAACGTTTTCATCGAAGAATTCTTCGAATGTGCGGACAAAGCAAGCTTCCTTGAGAACCTCTTTTAGGCGATCAAGATTCTCCTTCGCATTGTTTGCAGATTCATTGTGGGTATAAGGAGGTGATATTTCTTCCGATTTTACAGAACACTGAGATAAGCTCACCTGCCGTTTTGCCTTCTTTGCAAACACCGATAAGGGAACGTTATCTCCTTCATTGAACTCGTGACCTCTGTCTTCTGCTGTTTTCACATCTATTCCATTTGAAAATCAACATCAATTTACATTATCCTGAGTTGGATTACTAGAATAAATTTGTTTACCATTGGCCCAGGACAACTGGCAGCTAGCATATCCATAACATTTTCGTAATAATCTGTCAATTCGTCATCTTCCAGTGGTAATGCTAGATTGTCGGCTTCACATCCATCGGACTCCAAATATTACAGTACCACCTACATACTGCCGATTGTCCATTTTCGTACAAAGTAAAATTTAGGAGTTTAAAAGACATATCCTCCCAGTATCCTTATTTGAGTACAGCAATGTTATCTTACTTTTGGATGAAAGCTTATAAAGTAAATTTCACTTTTTCCGCAGCAGCCTGAAAGCAGTGCCCCTTGGAAATATTTACACTATTGTTTGAGATTACAATATTTGTTGATGAAGCGTTGCACGTTATGACACATAACCGTGTTTACACTGTGAAAACAAGTTGTGACATTTGCCATTCGGAACTAGCTACGTTGCCGAATCTCACCCCATTTCTAACAATTTATGTAAGTGAGGACATGACAAACTAATAGTATCACTGAAACGAGAAAACTAATATTTTTTTTTATTATACACGGCAAAATCTGATGTTCTCAGATTTATTGGATTGTTTAATCTAAGAGTAATAATTTGTTTAAACTTTATAGTTTTTAAACTTTATAGTGTATAATACATCTATATATTTTTACATTTGGTAGCCTGAAATTTTCCTTATTGCTCCCATAAAGGATGTCACTTTTTCCCTACATATAACCAATGATATTGAGTAAAATTCTTACGGGTTCAAATTGTACTTTTGGAAGAGACTCAAACTGATCACTATTCGACTCTAACTGATCACATTTAACTCTGAGACCATTTTGAGTGGAATGGGCGTTTGAGTTTAATTAGCTTAAATTTTGACATGTTTCATTTAAAACAAAACAACCTCATCACCTGTCTAAAGTGCAGAAATATTAATTTTCTAATTAGTTTCGGTCATTGACGCGACGTGTGAAAGGGTCTTCATTTACACTTTCATGATACGAATTCAAATTAAGACACTAGAATACCTACACCACTTGACGCTGTTGTTGATGATGATGCCCAGACCTAAAACGTAAAGAAAAATATCACCAATTAAATATAATTAATTTGACGTTGACGACGCTTAATCTCGTATCTTTTTCGTACATCGCGTACAACGTAATTTGCAAAATTTCGCGGATTACTATTTTGTTAACGGCCACTAATAACAACATTTTCCGCGCTAATGTGTATAACAGATGTTTAATCACATTTATCAATAACATAGAATAATGTTTAAGATGGTTTATAAATTTTAAAAATTGATAGGAAAATCCGAATCGGAACTAGTAACAGGTTTTGATGGGCTTTTTATAGTGATTGATATTTCATTATCACTAAAATGATGTCATTAATGAAGCCAGAGATATTAAAGTAATTTTGCTCTGTTTACTCTTACTGTTTGCATCTATCGCTTCCAACTTTGTGACATTACATTGAAGAAGCTGTTAAGCCCTCATTAGGACGATAAAGTTAAAAATTGGTTTTGTTGTAATTATGGAAGTTTTCCGACTCTGTTAATGAGCAAACATTTGTGTTAAATCTGTATGTATGAATTGTGCAGTAAATTGATTTCAACAGGACAACTAATCGTAATATCTTTGAAAAGTTAGATTTACTGCCTTCTAGCAGAGACATTAACATTAACAAAAGATGTTACAGCGAATCAGATATCTCAAGAAGAGAGATACATCACCAGCTACGATTAACACCGGTCAGCAACAATTTTTCATCAGACTCAATTTTGAGTGGTCCAGATTCAGTTTCTTGCACTGATTTCCAATCTGTGCTCAGTTTTTTTTTGTAGCACGTCTAGTTTTTGAGATGACGTGCATTATGTTTTAAGATTATTGGCAACTGTATGCTCAGTCTCGAGCTTGTTCGCACCATCTCTATTCTATCTGGTATCGTCGCTTTCTGTCGTTTCTTGCCTGCTTCTTTCTTTTTAGTTTGATTGCCATTGTGAATGATTGTGTTAGAGTAAGTAATCGCTGTCGTGCCTCGAAGTTCTCCTCATTGTGATTTTCACCTGTGTTGTGTACCTGCACTAGGTGAGTGTGCTTTTTCCTTTCGTAATTTCCGCGTCTTCTTTCGATATGTCTCTCGCTTTCTGTGTTAATAATGATATTATTCCTCATTTCAGATTTGATTTAATATTTATAAAATAAATCGTACTTTGGATGCCCGTTAGGTGATCAAGATAAAACATGGGCTCCGCATATTATTTGCACAAGCTGTTATAGTGGATTGCGTAACTGGCTTCACAAACGGAAAGCTGCATTTCTATTCGCCATAGCCATGGTATGGAGGGAGTCAAAGGATCATGTAACTGCATGTTTTTTTGTATCGTTAATATAACTGGATTTTCATCAAAACAATAGGCACAAGATCGTTTATCCAGATTTGGATTCAGCAATCAGGCCAGGTTCACATGACCCCTCATTACTAGTTCCAATACCTCCGATAGGTGGACTAGATTCTGTTGAAGATGATATCGAAGTGGACTCCTGTGACGAACATCAAGATACTACCGATCTTGACTCTTCATCTGATGTCAAAAAAAAAACACCAGAACCTTCTGAATCCCGTTATGGCATATTACCCGTTATGGTATATGGCGTAATTACATATAACGTTATGGAGCTTTTAAATGATGACACTTTAAATAAAAGGAATATGGGAAAAGATATTAAATAGGCATTGTCCATCCTGATAAAGCTGCTATGGACTCAGTTTCTTTATTTTTACCATTGTCATATGAATCACTTAATCCAGACTGGAGAAGTTCATATTGTGCTGTGTAATTTTTCACTGATTTAATTAGTGATTTTTGTAGTAATATAATAATAATAATAACCTTTATTGGAATACTTCAACGATTCATTTATAAAATTGTTTACTTAATATAAATAATAAACTCCCAAATATAAGTAATTAAATGTCACAAAAAACCAAAGCATAAATACTTAAGCAACGCACAAAGCACAAATTCTTCTTATTCTTGCTTGAAGAGAGGAGAAGGAAACTAGCTTTATCGAGATTTTTTCATAAATCCCCCTTTATCGCTTTTGCTATTTTTTCATTATTCTCATCCCTTCTCCATCCTCTCCCATGCACCTTTCCAATTCTGTGCCATTTTCTTGTCTTTCTCCATGCATATAATTCCTACACATTACCTTTCTCCTTACTTTCGGATCTAAATCTAGCGATCAATATGTTATCCTCCATATTTATATTGTCAAATATCTCGCTTTTGTTCCTATTGGTCTAATGTATTTATATCTCCCATTAAATCTACACAATATGAAACATTCTTCCCGTTCTTGTTTCTCCACGTCTTTCATCTTCTCCACAATTGCTTTACCCACAAATTTCCCATCATTTATTTTAATTTTCCACTATTCCATCAAGTATTCTAATCTATCATAAACATTTGCCCTATCTCCCATTTACTCTCATGAACCCTTATATTCATTTCATTATTAGATACTTCATACACACATTTCACCACTTACTCTCTCTCTCTCTCTCTCTCTCTCTCTCTCTAACATATCACTCATCACCTTCCATTCATATTTTACCATACTCTTAAATCCTTTCTCTCATTATTTACAGTTTTCAATTTCACTCAAAACTATTTCACTCAGCGTCTATTTTTCTAATCCAAACATTCGCTATAATAAACCTATTTGCATACGCTCCATTTCTATACGTTCTCGCACTACCCAGACTTCCGCACTATATATCATTACATTGTTCATACAAACATTCAAAATCAACAACTTCATTCGCAAAGAGCTTCCAGATTTTCTTTCCCATGAGCATCGTAATCTTTCTGCTGCAATCCTTGCTTTTTGCCATATCATTCTTATATACAATTTGCTAACCCTCCAGAAAGAAAACATCCATTCTACTATCTCTACCCACTCTCTTGCATACCAATATCACTTTCTTTTTCACATCAACATCTAACTCTCTTATACTGATATATTTACTAACTCTACTAATATTTTTAAATTTCGCATTCGGAACAATTGAATGGTTTATCATCGAAATGTACGCGTCTGTGTGATATTAAAAGAGGTTTCAGTGCTGTCTTATAGTCACATTCGGAGCACTGAAATGGTATATTTGCTGAATGTACGACTTTGTACGCTGTCGTAAGAGATCTCAGTGTTGTTTTATAAAATACATTCGGAACAATAAAATGATTTATCGTCAGAATGTACGTATTTGTGTTGTATCAAATCAGCGTTTTGTGCATATTTATAATCACGTTTGGAACAATGAAATGGTTCATACGTGGTTGTGTGTGTCAAATTTGTTTAATTGCGGTTTTGTAGTCATAAATAGTAATGTTGCATCTGAAAGAACTTTTAAGTTCATCCTCATATTGTGATCATATCTTTTTTGTAAGGGAACCATAACCTAGCTTAGTCATAACATAACTCAGTCAATTGCCACTAAGATCCCAAAAGCATTTTTCAACACCAAAATATAATTTTTAAATTGGTAATCAATCCAAAAATTATTGATTCTATTTCTGCTTCATTATTATGAGCCTTTGAATTTTTTATTGGGCTTCATTTCAATTACTTTTAAATATTTTTTCATAAACGCTCTATATCCGTTGGAACTTTTAGTTCAATTTTAATAAACTTCTTTTTATTTATATAAAGATTTTTTTAAATAACAATTTCTTGGCACAAGAAACAATTTAGTTGATTAGAATTTTAATTAATGTGTTTTGTTTGTCTGGAATACTACGTGATGTAATGTACGGAAATAGTTATTTTCATATTTGTGAAGTGCCAATATATACGAACCAGGTGAGTTTAAATGTTGTACACACGTTTAAATAAGTGTTAAACATTATACATTTAAAAAAATACAAATTAAATATAAAAAAACACATGTATAATAAATATAAGAGATAAGGGCAATAAATAACAATTATGCCCGATTTTATTCTTTATTTTAAGCGAACTTAAAATAAAAAAATTTCTTCAAATATTAAACTGATATCGTAACTAAGGTGATTTAAATATAATCGGTGTGTACTTTGTAATAGGGACAGAATTACTATCTCCTAAAATAGAAGAGATACAAAAATGTTTCAACGGAGAAAAATGTAAATAATTAGCAAGCAAACTCGTGTGAACAATAAAGATTATCACTCAAATTTTCAGAGCTGTACAAAAAAATATTTACCGAAAACAAAATTTTATTATTTTCAAAAATTTACCAGCATTTTATTTCCGATAAGAAAAATTTTAAAATAATTTTTTGTTACATAATTACATTCTCAAGTTTGCCGTCAACACTTATGTAGTACAACGTTTCGTAACTGCGCACACAACATCAACATTATTTTTTAAATATCGATCTCGATTTGTTTCAGCGAATCATTTCATAATTGTGTTTTAAATACAATCCTATATGATTGAAAAATTGCCATTGCAAACTCTGAAATTAGTATAGCTTTGAGTATGTAGTATAACTCTGAAATTTTCATCATTTTCTCCAGGGGTTTCTTCAGATATTGATAAATGCAAACCCTTGTCTCCTACACATTTTCAAGCTGCATTTTTTTCTACTTTCATCAATTTCTTTCCTAATGTCGCCCATTTTGTTCTCAAAAAGATTTTTAAAATTTTGTGCATCTATACAAGTATCCTTATGGTATTATTTATTTTGATGCTCTCTTAAGGCCTCTAATGCTTTTTTCCAATTTTTAAAACGTACTCCCTAAGAGTGTTTAAATGTTGACAATTGATACCTGAAATATCGGCTGCTAGAAATTAAAAATTTAAAGATTTTATTTGGTACCAACGCGTGCTCGAAAAGTTAATATATTTAATTGTCATTCAACCGTTGCGGACAAAAGTTTGCAACGGCTTTCGTAGAAACTTCCAAGAAGTATTTGAAATTTTATTTCTTATGTTTAGTTTACATATTCAGAAAATTTGCGAAACTGAATCACAGTACTGATTTTATTCTTATATCTTTAAGAATTTTTGTCGTGTATTTATACAAATGTCTATGAAACAGGTATCCTAAAGATGATTTTTCTGGTTTAAAAAAATTTAAGAAATTTATTCAGAAAATTTAAAATACAAGTTTATTCATTATAATTGACATTGTCCCTTTCCAAGTACTTTCCGTTGACTAGAACGCTTGATCCAATCTTCGAAACATTTTTGCCGTCTTTGATTTTATCTCATTATCTGCTCGTGGCTGCTAAAATGGATTTTTAGCAGCCCTGAGCGCTGTTTAGAGTCGATCGAACGGGAGAAAGTCACAGAGAGTCAAATCAGTCGAATTGTGTGGTTGTTGGATGATATTTGTCCCGTTCTTGGCTAAAAAGTTGTGGATAATGACGGCATTCTGCAACGATGCGTTATTATGGTGCAAAATCCACGAATTGTTTACGCCACGAATTTCTTCACACAAACGTCTCATAACTCCCAAATAATACGCCTTGCTAAATTGTCTTGAATGGATCCAAGTCTTCTGCCCGATTTCTATAGTTAATTTTCGGATTCCGGTCATAATTCTTTCATTTTAGCGTTGTTTTTATCGGTTTTGGATGTCCACCGCCTACCATTGCGTTTGTCATCCATGACTTTGAATGTCTAAATTGTCTTGAATGGATCCAAGTCTTCTGCCCGATTTCTTATAGTAAATTTTCGGATTCCGGTCATAATTCTTTCATTTTAGCGTTGTTTTTATCGGTTTTGGATGTCCACCGCCTACCATTGCATTTGTCATCCATGACCTTGAATGTCTAAATTGTCTTGAATGGATCCAAGTCTTCTGCCCGATTTCATATAGTTAATTTTCGGATTCTGGTCATAATTCTTTCATTTTAGCGTTGTTTTCATCGGTTTTGGATGTCCACCGCCTACCATTGCGTTTGTCATCCATGACCCACTCATGGCCACTTCTATAGCGCGTTCGTGCCACACATAGACGTTTGTTTTCGATAGAGTATTCTTTGAAACACTTCTCCAATATTTCCAAACTCGTGGTACTATTGAATTTGCTTTAAAGGCAAAATTGAACATAGTCCCTGATGCAAAGTCGATTCATTTGTAGAATCATAATCCATTCTACTATCTCTACCTACTCTTTTGAATACCATTATCTGCTTCTTTCTCCCCTTAACAACTAACCCTCTTATACTGTTATATTTACTAACTATTCCAATTATCTTGTTCATATTTTTCTATTTCTTGTCAAATAAACACACAGTCTTATCAGCATAAGACAGTGATCATATCTTTCTTCCACCAACAATAACCCCTTCTGCGTGTCCTCTCGTTAATACATTTTCCAGATCCGATACATACAAGTTAAAGAAATTCGCAGAGTTAACGGACATCCTTGTTTTACAACTTTTTCGACTTCAAACCACACTGAAACTTTTCTTCGTAACATCCTCCACTCTATTCCAGAGCCTGTTTGCACTCAATTTGTTGAATGCGACTTTAAATCCAAAAATAAATATATAACTTGTTTCTTTTATTGACTTTTTTCGTAATGACATAATTAAAACTAACAACATTATCTGCCGTTCCTAACCACTATCTGTGTGCATGATAAAACACCCTTCTCATTCATATCACATCATTTCTGTCATCCCTTTTTTATCTTGGAACATTTCTCCCCTTTTCCATTCCTCAGGCATTTCCACCATGCTTCCCATATTTCATTAATTCCTCACACTATCGCTCTTAAACCCTTCTTAATCATGCACTCCCAAATGTCTACAGGCAATCCATCTGGCCCTGCAAAATACCTTTCTTTATTTGTTTTATTTCCCTTGCCAATTCTTTAATATATTTGTGTATCTACCTTTCTATGCCTTTCGTACCTTTTTTTCATATCCATTTCATTCTTAATCCCTCGGTTTCCCATTATTCTTTAATTTACATTTCTCATTAACATCCCATTCAAATGATCAGGATCTTTCTTCAGGAAAGTGGAGTTTATATATTTTCAATTTTAAATTTTATGGTCCACCTAATGCGCAGTAATTCTCCCCTTCTGTAAAAATTTGTCGGCCTATACAACGCTGACATGATTTGCGGTATCGCATTGAAGACCATGATAAATCATGGGTTCTCCATGTTTGTTGTATAATTTGTTCATCCATTCTGAATGGTCGAATAAATCCAAAAGCGTTCTTGTGTGCCCGGTGTTAGGTATGAACCAACAAATCATCTGCATTTGCAAGATATCCTGCTTAAAGAAAGGAATTATTACGGATTAATAGAGCGTTGAACCGAAAATGAGTTTTATTAATGTATGTTGTTTGTAATTGCACGCACTATATTCTAAGCTAATCGAATACGATTTTTATTTATGTCGCTAAATACTGCAAGAAGTTAGGCACCCGTAGGAAACGTTAGCTACACATATTTAAATAATTTAGTTTTGCTGTAATTATTTAATTAAATATTGTATTTTAATGATAATAAATTTGCTCGGTTTGAGAGATCCTTAATTAGTTTGGCCATTTGTAACTTCAGAATATGTCACAAGCACTTTTATGCTGATTTTAATCGGCCTGTATATACTAAAAGCTCAGAAATAATTTTATCATTAAACGAGAATTATTATATTCTCGTTAAACGAGAATTATTAAACGAGAATTATTATATTTAAAATACTTTATAACTAATCACTCACTCTCCTGGCACTACAGTCCATTTAGGACACTGGCATCTCCTACAGCGACCGTCCATTCTTCCTTGCTTGCAGCGCATCTCCTAGACCCTTGGATCCCCAGCACCTCCACATCAATCTACCTCTTCCTTGGCGTGCGTGGCTTCCTTCTGTGCCCCAATCGTTGGTCGAGAGTCTTCTTGGGGATTCTCCCTACATTCTTATAACATGTCCCGGTATCGCAGCCTTCTCTTTTTCACCTCAGCAACCAGGTCAATATCACCGTCGAATTGATATACTTCTTGGTTGGTTCGAATTCACCACCACTCGTCATCTTTAAAATTCGTTCTAAGGATCTTTTGCAGCACTTTTCTTTTCTACACCCATAGCAGATTCTTGTCACGTCCACTGAGCGTCCAAGTTTCGCATCCGTAGAGCACCTCCTTTCATGGCCACTGGAGCCGCTCATACAGTGGGTAAATGCATGTACGGGAATGAATTGGAATGATGAAGAGAAAGATGTTTGGCGGGGAATATAAAAATGTGCTTGGGTATTGGAATAAAAGGTATACGGACAATGGAAAAAAATATGGAGGAGAGAAAGAAAAAGGCAAGGGAATTGAGGGGAAGAAATAAATTAAAGGCAAAATGCCTTATTCTTTCTTGTGGGAGGAAAAATAGGAGGTACGATGGGTTTTAGTTTTTTTAAATTGGAGTTGTTATATTATTATCTTAGTTTTTGTTTTAGACGTTGTAAAACATAATTAGTTTCTTACTAACTGTACGACCTGGCAGCAAACATTTGAAATGAATATTACTATTATATATATATATATATAAAATTAACGAGGTGAATTCTGACATGTCAAGAGTTCAGGAAATTAATACTCATGTATTCTCGGCGCAAATCAAAACGGGTTCATTTTAAACGTTGGCCTATTATGGTACATTTGCCTAATTCTGGATTGTTCGCTACTTTAATATTAGTTCAGCGAATTTCATTCACTGATATCTCTAATGCTTGATGCTTCTGATGCCTCTGACGTGGAAATCGTTACTAAGAAGGCTAGTGGAGTTATAGAGAGAATGAGGATGGCGTGGGAGAAAAAGTTTGGGGAGTCAGTGAGAATTAGATTGAAGATTATGGAAGTATGTGTGAATAATATTATGATGTATGGAGTACAGGTATGGACTGTGGAGGAAAGAGAGAGGATGGAGAGAGTTCAGATTGGATGTGTGAAAAGAATGTTGGGATTGGATAAAAACACTAGAAAGGAGATTGTAATGCATGAGAGTGGAAAGTATAAATGTTACAGTGAGGTAATGCTGAAAGGGAAAGGTGATAGAAGTGAGAATGGATAAATTAAAGATATAATAAATATGAATAGGAGGATTGGATAGTCGACGTGTAAATGGTTTGAGAAGATGATTGGAAATTGCAGTGGAGAGAATGAGTTCGGAAATGATGAGGGTTGCTGAAAGGCAAGAGAGAGAGAGAGAGAAGGAAGAATTAATGAAAGTAGATTTAATTGTAAGTATAGGTGGATTAGGGATGAGGAGGGGATGGTTAAGTATCAAGCATCAGGATTATGGATGGCAGAAGAAAGAATGATTGCGAGGTTTAGATGTGGGAATCAGGAAGGTGGAAACAAGTATTGTATGATAGAACACGAAAGAATGTGTAGGATATGCGGAAAGAAAGAGAAAAACTGGATGCACTGGATAAAGGAGTGTGACGTGATTGAGTGGACTGAAGAGGAAAAGGAAGAAGGGTTAAACTTCATGGTAAGTTTGGGTAAAGAGGGAAAGGGTTTAGGAATAATGAATAGAATTAAGATGGAAATAAATAGAAGGATATAGAAGATAGATGAGAGATGTGCTTAAGGAAAAGTAAGGGGCAATATGGAGTTCAGGAATGGGGGAAGAGTAGGAAGAAGCAGAAAAATGAGGAAAATTTGCTTTTCCTTTTCTTTTCCTGGGAGGTTGTAAGAAAAGAAATTAAGTTATTTTTATTTTTTTAGTTAATAAACTGTGGTGTGCAGTAGAGCCTCACCTATCCGAGGTAATGTCGATTGTACCCTCGGTCAACATTACCTCGGATAATCGAAAAATCGGATAACACGGACTCTGTCAAAAATCGAAAGGGAATCGTACGCAAAACTGGTAAAATGAATGAAAACATATTCACAGATGTGAAAAAGGCATCTACTATATTATCAAATGAACAAAAATACAAAATGAAAAAAAGACATACTGCATACAGTACATGTTCCAGTTAAAAAAGTTTCTTTACATGTTTCAGTACATGTTCCAAAGAAAAAAAGTAAAAAAATTTCTTGAAGAAGTCCATAAGTGTTTTCTGTTTAACGGAACTCGCTCGCATCTTTGCCGCAACTTCAATAGACTTTCTACTGCTACGCAATCGTCGTAGCAGTAGAAAGTCTATTGAAGTTGTTTATGACTATTGCTCTAGGTACTCGATGGCCTTTGTATCGCTTTGCATCCTTCACTGTGGCTGATTTTCTCATTCTCCATTTCTATGTTTTTATTGTCACTTTCACTTTTAGATTCACTGCCTCTACTATCATCTCATCAATCACTTTCAATTGTTCGTCTGCGTTGATCCACTTGGCTACATCGTTTTTAGATATTGTTTCATCTGCCAATCTTTAAGATAGCTGTGCAAGGCTGAGGTTGTCTTCATCGTCATGCTCTTTGAACAAAGTTTCTTGATTTTCGTGACGTTTAATAACTTCCTCCACGACTTCTGAAGAGTAGCTCCCGTAGAACTTTTCACCTCGTTCCATGCCTCAGCTAACATGTAAACAATATCTTTCATTGTGATTTTCAAGAGTCTTCGACGTCGTTCCCATCATCAATTGCGCTAACGAGGCTTTACAAAAGTTTGCGTTTATAGTTTCGCTTGAGGTTTTCGAACACACCTTGGTCCATGGGCTGGAGAAGAGGCGCGACGTTGGGGGGTTAAACATGGTCTTAATATCGCCAGAAACCATTTCTTCTGTATTAGTATGAGCAGGGAAGTTGCTAATTACTAAAAGCGCTTTTCGAGGCAGGTTGTTTTCTTTTAAAAACTTTTCAACTTGTGGCACAAAGAAAAACAGTTTCCTGTGGCGCAGACAATCTCACAAATGGTCACCAAGGTACCCCGTTCTCCACTCGTGCATAAGCTAACCTGTTTTGTTCCTTTCTCAGCAATAACTCTTCTGGGGTTCTGGACGGTCGTTGCGCCATCTTCGTTGAATATTCGGGAAAGGTCAGTCAGCTTGGGATTATCCTTCATTACTTGTTTCAAAGTTCATGCTTTATTACTTGTTTCAGATGTCATGCGGCTGTCAAATTGATAACTTATTTTTCCTAAGAAAAGCGCATAGCCAGTCACCATCAGCTTCTTTCAACCTTGCCCATGACTCTGCCCATGACAAGTCTTTACAAATTATAGCGTCCACCCATACATTTTACTGACTTTTGTACAGGACAGCCATGAGTATGACCCTATTTTTTGAGCTTTTAAAACCAGGAGCGGAAGCCTCTTTTTTAGAAACAAGTGTTTTTGTAGGATGTATACGGTAGTTCAAGCCCGTTTCGTCACAGTTAAAAATCTGATGAGTTGAGAAATCTCCATCTTTAATCAGAGCTTCAAAGTCGTCCTTGAAATGTAGTACGATGGCATGATTGGACCATAACTTCTCACCAGAAATGTTTAGCTCCCTGATTCCAAACCTTGTTTGCCAGCGATGAAGCTACCTTCTGCTTGCTATAAATTGTTTTTCTCCATCTTTAAACTTTCGTTGAATTCAATAGCCTTTTCCTGTAACATAGGCCCACTCACTGGATTTCCTTTGGTCCCGAGCTGTGTAAACCATATACAAGGCACAAGTTTTTTTAAACTCTCCGATTTTCATAGTTTTTCTTTTATCAGTATCAGTATCGTTGTCTTTTTGCGAACACCATTTGTCGATTTCAGCGCGTTTTCTTCTTCAGTTTCCTACACACTTCTCCCACACCTAAATCTGAAGCCAATTTTTTAAATGTCTCTGCTTTATCGAGTCTGCTGATGGCTTCTAATTTAGTATCCAAAGACACAACAGTCCTTTTGTTTTTGCGTCTAGCACTCATCACGTAACCAATACAAACAAATCAAAACAAACTGTAAACGAACTGTTCACTAGCACAAAGAAAAAGCAACTGAGGTCAGTGACAGCAGGCAGACGGTCTATGCGGGCCGCCCCCTACTACTACAATCCTTTGTGCGTGCGACGTTTCGGTTTTTACAATACTGTGACTAATATAAGTACAGTACAGTATTGTACTACGCAGTACATTATGATTGATGTGCCGCTGTGTGGTATGAAAGGATATTTGATGGAAGGAATTGTGACATAGTATTTAAGCAAATGATGAGGGATATAGAATAACAAGAGAGGCAGAAAAGAATTAGATTAAGTAGAAATATGAACCTTTGAGGGTTGATGGGATGATGCCTGCGTATTTAAGACTGGATGGAGTATGAAGGAGAAATGGACAATTGGTAGGTTTACATGTGGAAGTGAGGAAAGGAGTAATAAGTATTGGGTGAATGACAGTGTGAAAAATTGTAGATTTTGTAGGAAGAAGATGAAACTTGGAAGCATTGGGTAAATTTATGTAAGGAAATAGGGTGGACAGATGATTAAAGAATGAAGGCAGGAAACTAGCAGACATGAATAGAGGATCGGGTTCGGGGACATCTCGGTTATGTAAAAGCGGATTCGCTTTGTGCGGCACTTTTACCGCACCGAACGAATTTTTTTTATGGATACGTACCTCGGTTAACACGGAACTTGGTTAGTTGGGGCTCAGAGAACTGTGGCTTTACCGTATTATTATTATTTTGTAATGTAGAATAGGATAAGGGAATTGCAATTTTGATAATGCCATTAATGGTTATTTATTATATATATATATATTAGCGGACCCGGCAAACGTTGTTTTGCTGGCCCCCGCCCCCCCCC
>WYDF02181341.1:0-21916 GCA_009867245.2 Adranes taylori | reverse complement strand
ATATATATAATGGTCTATCTGACATAGATCCAAGGTATAACCTATTACAAGACGTTGCCTTTTTTTTTATTCTGTACCGAATATAGATGGTATAAATTCAAAAGTAATTTATATTGCGAAGAACAAAGAGAAAAATCCTATACGATTATTTTTGTAAAGTTTAGTCACACAATTAGTACCTGATCAAATAAGAAGATTAGAAGTAACAACCGGACTATGCAAGCCTCATTATTTGAAGTTAGAACAATTTCATCAAATTTCTCGCGAATATTACGACTGTTCAGAGGCCAGTACCAGTATATAGACAAAAAAAAATGATAAGTAAACAAATTAGAGATAAACTTGTGTTCGTTGCTACGGTTCGAAACATAGGCGTTATTCCAAATGTTTTTGTGAAATGTAAAAAGTGCTAATGTAGTAAGTGGTCTTCTCATTTCACCCTTTCGGTTTAGAACAGTCTACAAATGTGCTCCAAATGTTCTGAAAACTATGTAACTCTGGTTTCATGGTTTTAACTAGCTTTTATCTAAGTGAATATAGGTAAGTTTTGAATAATAACAAGTTATATCTAGGAAACTATTTCAGTTGACACACTCATCCAAATATTATTTTGAAGAAAATTAAGGGAGTCAAAAGTGATCAAGTAGAAATAGTACCAATTTTAACATACTACTTCTATCTTTTATTTTCCCAAGTTTTAGAGAAACAAGGACATTAGAAAGAATATATAACATTATCTAGGTTTCTTTCTGTGTCGGTTAAATAAAACATTAGGCCAAGAAAGAATAAAAAATACAGCAACAATAGGAAATCATGAATCTTAAACATAGAAGTAACAAAACAAAAAGCACATCTTACGTTCTATAGTTCTAAAGTTCTATAGAATAGATTAGAATTCATGAAAAATTTTGATTTTATGATTTTGATTGAGAACTATTTAGAAACGTGTTTTATAAACAATGTGAGTGCATCGTGGATTAGAATGAAATTTGGTACATATTTCTGTGGTTTTTGCTGCCAGACCTCCAAATTGTCTGAGCTTGATTGCGTTAAAATGGTCGTATTGCGCTATTATCTCAAAAAATTAAAACTCCGGATAAACGGTTGAAAATTTGTAGCTTGTAGCTTCACCCAAAATCGTTCATCGGATTTAGATATCTTAACACTACTAAGAGTATGTAAACGTTTCTTTTATTTCATCTTTTGTATGATATATATTGTAAGTAGAATGCGGATTTGGGTTCGCATTAGCTTTCTCCTCTAAATCCGCTACTGACTCCATTTAATAGATGTTCGATATACAAAATAGTAATGTATTTTAATGCTTTCGAATATCAGCGTTACGGAAACTAGTCAAAATAGTAAATTCAGAGCAGGCGCTTGCCGCTGGACTAAAACTGAGGGTTTTTTTTACTAACCTAATGTTACTGTAGTTCACTACTGAGCCAACAGAATGTTCAGCTGATTAAACGCTAAGCTATTAGGATGAGTGTAAAGTAAGTTTATTATATAAAATAGATCAACATTCGCTTTCCGCAAATTTTCTTTTTTATCTGAAGCTGTTTCTTCCATAGTTTCATTATGGTGTTTAAATTCATCGATGTACTTCTGAGCGTTTGTTTTGTACAGCTTTACGTTCTTATAGATTTTCACCTCGCTTCCCGCCAAAGTCCCAATTGCAGATAAGCCTGCAATGGTGGAATTATAAAGGGTAAAATTCCTCCATGTTTCGGAATTGGAATAATCCTAGGAGTTCTTGCATTCTCTACATTCTTGCAACCTCCACCTTTCTTCGTATAGGTTTTAGAACAACGCCACTCCTCAAAGCCACCATATATTTCCGTGTATATATATATATATATATATATATATATATATCAGATTTTTACAAGTTTCATTGTAAAGCAACAACTACGTGTAGCATTAAACAATGCGAGAAACTTCCAGTAACAAATATGGATTGACTAGCATCTTTCTCGCTCGAGAAAAACGAATACGCTTTTTGCTTTATTATATGATCCAAATGAATTACGTTTTGAAAAGTCAAATGTAATAAAATTGGAGTGGTGGAATCTTCTGCGGGTGTTTATATGATTAATTCTATGGAACAAAAATTCTTAACTGGTTTGATTCCCACTGATTTTCAGACTGTTGCTTCATACTTTCTGCAACAATCTTTGAACGCATTCTTGTATTGTCATTGTCCACATCTAGTAGGAATATGCACTGACTGCTTCAACAGGTCTGATATAAAAGGCACCCGCTATAAAGATTACATCCTGTAGGCGAAATTTATTTGAAAGAAACTCACTTGGTCAGCTTTATTTAAAGGCTGTGCTTCGAGGAGTACCAAGAACGTCCGTCCACACCAGGATTACGTGAACAGTAGTTTCAAGTTTCTTGTTTCCTCTGTGCTAATGCAAGTTCTTATTCTAAAAAGTTGTGCATCTACTATACATTGTTTTAAGTTTCATGCTTTACGCGAAGGTGGAGGCTCATTGCTTTTGGGATTAACATATGTAGGTGTGTTATATCTGCTATGAATGTTTGAATGTTATGCAATAACCACACACTTGGTTCTTTACTTTTCTTCACCCAGTGAGGCAATTGATTTGGTTTTTTTAGATGCCAATTGAAGATATTGGGTGCCATTCAGTTTTAAAGTAGCCTTAATCTTATGTTTGCGCTTCTGCATCTCCATGACTGCTACGAAAGCGAAGAGTAGGAGACATTTCTTCTCTGCTACTGACTACTATAATTTAAAAGACAGTAATAATAGACCTGTTTTTACTTATATTGTTATTTATATTTTGCCAATTTATACGTCTCTAAACTTTATTCAGTTCCTTGGATATATTAAGCAGAACATAATGTTAACTTTATTACTAAGTACTGAAATAATAAAAAGATAACATATTACCTTATTGTGCGCTAGTTCTTCAATATATTCTATTCCGAATACTATTTCAAAAGTCAATCTAGTTAGGACAACAATTAACCATACAAGTCCAGTAGAAAGTATTATCCATTTGTTAAGCAGTTCAGTACAAAATGCACAAACTAAATTTAAGAGAAATTAAATCTTTAATAGTTTATGTAAAATATTAACATTTAAATTTTTTTAATAAAAACGGTACCCAAGATGAGGAGTAACAAAATACACGTTATGTGGAAAATTTGCTTTCAAATTTATTGTATCTTGAAGTTCTACAGCAGAAACAAATTCTACTCATGCGAGAGAAAACTAAAATATGTTAATAAAATCGTAATAAAGCTAAATAGTTTTTCCAAACTATTCAATTTCTCTTGACATGTGCCGGTTCTTTTTTAAGTACTTCCAGTTTTTTGCATCATGAATAAAGCAGGTGCCTTCGCACACATGTGTATTCCATTCAATATTTCCGAATTTGATAATTTTTTTGTGAATTTGATTCATAATTTCTGTTTACAATAGATTTATGAAAAAAATATATAAACGGAAATATAAAACATTTGTAACCCGTTGAATGATAAATCTTAACGACTTACATTGAAATCTTACTTCTACCTTAAGAAATTTATTCGTAGGACAAAGTGTTGCTGAGTAAAGTAAATTTTTTATTAAGTAAGTAGGTGCTAATTTCGAAAATTGTAATGAAAAGGAAATTATAATAATTATCCTAAAAATTGAGGTAAGGTGGACACGTATTTCTGGCATAGAGTTAGCCTTTATCAACAACCTCTCAATTCCAAATATTGGCGCAAGATATCGGTTTTAAGCATACAGATTTTAAGGAATTATTTCCAATATTCAACAATATCTGCTTCCAACATGCATTTAGGGTTGATTTTTTAGTTCTTTTACGATATGAGTTCGATACAAATTTTAAATGGAAATTCCTTTCAAGCTTTCATTACATCAAATCATTTTGAATCAATTGTGCCTAAAATCCATTAAAGTTATCGTCTTATGAGTACGTTTTAAAGGTATAAACAATTTCTTGATCTAATAGTTGGAATTTTTGGTGGTAAAATGAAGTAGTATTTGGTGGTACAAACTCCAATTTGACGTTGGGATGACTTAAATTGATAGTGATAGTAGAAGCAGAATGAAGTTAAAAAAAATTTGCATTAAATAATTTTCAACTTCCGGCAGAACACAGTTGAAAAACCATTAAATAAATCTCCTGTTACCCAAGCTTTACAGCGTACTCTACAATTTACTAGTATGGTGTTTTTATTTACGCCTTTAACCGGGTGCACTGTTTTCTTCTACTGATACGAAGGCCCTCTTGGCAATTTTTTTCCACCAAAGCCCAGTCCCAACGGCATTAAAACACTTGATGTGGTGTATATTATTCCTCTTCAATTATCCTCTAAATATTTTCTGGGTACGCTTTGCCACATTCATGGTTAGCCGCGGCGGATTCTCCTTGAATTCTTACGTTATGAATTGCCATACATTTTTAAATTTCTCAAACGAACCCTTACATCTCAAAAAGTTGAGGTTTACAGGAGATTCTCCACTTTTTTAAGGTGTTTGTAAATTTTGTAACGACATCACCATCACAACAATTTTCAACTAAGTGATTTTGGCATTTACTCCATAATTGACGTACGGCAAGAAGCTGCATATTTTGCGAATATCGAAGAGCCTGCGGTAACTGCACTTTCAATTTATCTTAAATTTTTTTAATGATTCGAACTGTCCCCTCATTTAAATTTAGACTTTTTGCAATGTCAGGTGCCTTGTCTTCTTATAGAAATCGATTTAAAATTTGTATTTTTGTCTCCATAAATTTTCTTTTCAAAGTTATTTTTTATTTTCAGGCATAGCTTAGGACTGAAATATATTTTTGGAATGAAATTACTCCTAAAAAGACGAACTTAATAAGTAACAAATACTCAAAAGTTTTTCCAAAATCACAATTACGCAATTTATTTAATCCACCAACTGGAACACAAGATTCATACTGTGTATATGATGGGAACGACTCAATTTCAAAGAATCTCGATATCGGAAAATGCAATTATTTCCCGACTTTGTTTATTTTTGTGTGTACATATAAATACGTGGATATTGTGCACTATACAGTATGGCACAGTTTGGTATCGAAATGTGTATGTACATATACATACATTGTGTTATAAGAGAGTTTCCGCATTGTCATTAACGTGTTACAATGAAACCGTGTTGTAGGTTGAGGGTTTGCGAAATTTTCATTAACGTGTAAGAGTGAAATCGTGTTGTATGATACCGTGTTATAGGAGGGTTACCCGTCGTTGATTTTTTTAGCTATCGTAGGCTGCTTAGTAGGAAATTGTCCTAGATTTATTAGAGTGTCGTTGCAAGTAAAAATATAAATAGACCCAACTCTATGTATCCTTGTATGATTCTCGTCGGTAATAAAGGTTAAATTTATAATGGCGAATGAACAATTTGCAAGTTTAGTAAACTATGTTTCACGATAGTAGTTTTTAAAATTAGCTAAAAAGTTCCGGTCTAACAAGTTTTTGTCTAAAAATAGACAAAAATTCCGGTAGAAATAACAAACCGATGTTTAAAGGCAGAACGTTTCAAATGAAAGCAGGCGAAAACCTGCTTTCATTCAGAATTACACCCCAAGCACAGGAAGGTTCTCTATCAATGCCTCTGACTGTCACCAATATTATTCAATTTCTTTGTTGTCGACATGCAGATTTTATACCGAAAATATTCTGAAATTTTAATACTCGTAGGCGACACGTGTATCAGCACTCATGCGGGAAAAGAAATTGATGCAAGAAACAACTTAAACAACAAGTACCTGGATATTATGAATATTGTAAAATTCGAACAAATTGAAAACAAATGGGAATAGTTTGGGAATAGTGGCACAAAAACAGAAAAGGGATATATCGATACCATTTCAGAACAATAACTTAAGGGAAAAGACACCAACTTATTACGTTATAAATAACTAGATTGAAAAGGATCTCAAAATAACGGCAATCTAATAAATTAAACCAAGATAACAAAAAACATAATTTAGATGCTGATGGATTACCGGACAAAAACAGGAACCGCTTTGTTGAAGCAATGGCATCTTAAAAATGACCAGAACCTAATAACCTAATATTAGCATGGCAACTCAAGAACCCTTTTATCAGACCCTGATTGACCTGAAGACTGGAAGCTGTGGAACTTAAGAAGAGAAAACTAATTAAATACATTTTGGATGAAATAGTTACTTGATCTTGATTAACGCTCTGACTAATGTTTTTAAAATGATGTATGGTGCTACGACCATAAATCGCCCTTAGTGTCTCTTGTCTTGAGAAATCTTAGTCTTCTCGTTTAAGTGTCCATCGAAGATCTGGGGTATCTGTTCTTATTAAAATGTAAAAGCAAGTAATACAAACAAACCATTTTATTACCAAAGACAAGAAAACTGGAAGCGATAATAACAAAATCAAATTTTTGTAACGCCAATATTTGCTGATCAATAGTTTTTGCGATCAATGAATCACGACGCGGCCATTGAAGTAGTATTTGTATCATTTCCTTTGTTGTACTATTTTTTATAGTGGCGTGATATTCAGAATCGCCAAGAAACTCTTGTATAGGTTTACCACATGCTGAAATAAGAATATGAAAAAAGTATATTCGTAGCTGTCTATAGTTTTATATTTATTATTACTAAATAACCGTACTAAGGTACAACAAATGTAAATGGGCTAGGACAAAGCAAGGTCCATAGACAACAATAATTTTGTCATCGCTTACTTGATAACGGTGAAATAATTAGATATAAATATTATTAAATTTGTTTAGATATTAGATCAAAAATGGACCAAAGAAAATGCAACTTGCTTTTCTTGTTTAAATATATCTTCAATTGTTTAGTGTTATTTCCATGTAAAATGGGAGTCAGTAATGCAGAAGTTGTATGAAACTTTTATCGGATAAAACCAATAAAGTACTGTCTATTATTATGTAAATATCCAGCTGCGTTTATGATATTGAATAAATGACATATAAAATAATAAATAAAGATTTATGTATCTCTTCCAAATTTATATATGTCATAAAAAAAATTTAAAACTGTTAAGTTTCAATTGTTTTTAACAATTTACAGTTTTTGGTTGATTACTTAATACAAAAATTCGTGGACATGACCACCACGTCCACGAACTTTATATCTATTATATTCTGAAGTTTTTATACATCATAAACCAAAAGTTGATCTATTTACTTTTGACCATGCTATCTTATGGTTACCATAGTGAAACTGGTCATAGGCCAATAACTGTTTAGGATAACAACTTTTAACTTCTTTCTTTGTCCCAAATTTTAAATCTTCTGACTTATAAATGAGTTCTTTCTTGATCCGGAGAGTTGATGAGGCTTTCCAGATGTGTGTTTTCCTTCCACTTGTTTTGGCTTTCCATGCTTGTGTGGTTTTGGCATGCCTTCGTTTACATGCCTTCAGCTAGCTCTGCAGTCTTGTAATCTGGATGTTCAGAAAGACGTCTGAACATGTTTTTCCTATTGTTCATTCCTGCTTGAACTAAGTCGTTACCTTTTAATTCTCTATTTTATCCACGATGCGTCCAGTGTTTTGCGTAGCAGCTTGTTATGGGCTGTATTGATTACATCTTTGTATTTTGCTGGTTCTTAACCCCAAAGTTATGAACTATGCATCAGGCATGGAATGAGCGCTCCATTCAGGATTCTCATCCTACATCTCATTTAAAGTTTTGAATTTTCCTTTAGTATATAGCAGAGTTTGCGAGCGTTTCTGCAAGCTATTACTTTCCTTCATTTAATATGTTTCCTGTAGCTTCTTTTGTGGTTTTAATTGAACTGCCAGATACGTTGCTTTTCTCAGTTTAATGATTTTATTGTTTAGCCGGATCTCCCCGCTGCCTTTCTTTCTACATGGGAATTCTATTGCTTCTGTTTCAGATTCGTTGATTTTTATTTTACATTTTTTAAAGTTGTTTTCTAATGCATCCAGACTTTTATTCATAGATTTTCTTGCGTATGTGACAGCTAGGTGATGGGTGACTCTAGCGGTGTGATCTGTAAACGGGAACAGCTTGGCGTTGTTTTGTTTCTCCAATTTTGAGACGTCATGTACATATAAGTTGTATAGGATCAGCGAAATTGGAGAGCCCTGCGGAAGGCCTTTTTCTTATTTTTCATATTGTGAGATAAGTACTGTTTATTTTGCAGGCGAATTTACTGTCTTCCAAGAACGATGATATTATTTTTGTGAATGCCGGAGGACACTGTCCTTGGAAAAGTTTATTAAGTAGGCCATCGCACCACACACGATCATCTGCTTTTTCCACATCCATTAGCGTAGTAAGTACCGTTTTTCCTATGGATGCTTTCATAACGTTATCAAGGTTCGCTGCTTGTTGCTCTGTAGCCAATGAATTTCTGAACCCAAACTGGTTAGCACTGATGATCTTTCTTCTTTCTGCCCATTTTTGTATTTCGTTTTTCTCAGGGCTTCTACCAATTTGGCGAGGCCGCTTATCAAACTAATTGGTCTCCTATTGCTGATTATTGACTGATCTTTGTTATTTTTGGGATGATTATAATGTGCGCTAATTTTCATTTTTGCGAGTTATAGCCGGTTCGTTCTATTACATTTGTAATGTTTCGAAGATGATCTATGGCTTTATCAGGAAGTAGCGGCTTTCCTAGGGTTTAGTATTTTAATTACATTTGAAATTTCTGCTTTTTAGAAAATGCGAACTTTTTCATGTGTGCCATTGATTTTGTGATCGGTTTTCTTGTACTCTCGTCCAGTGGCAAGTCTTTTGTAAACTGTACTGCCAGCTGTTTTACAATTTCGTTTGCTTTTTTCCTGTTCATTGAATAAGAACCTGCCATTTTCATCTGTGATGACCTATTTGGTGAGGCCTTTATCTTTAGTTTCTTGTGAAATTTCCACAGGTTTCCGTCATTTTCATTCATTTCTTCTGTGGTGATTTCTAAGAATTCTACTTTTATTTCTCCAGCTTATTGTCAACGTGTGGGTGTCAAGTGTTTGCAATGCTTTGAGGCGGTTTTTATCGTGTGGGTGTCTCTTTTTTGTGTATTTGTTTATTCTTCTCAGCCATAAATTCTTTTTCCTGTCTGTTAAGATCTCATTTGTTTGCGATACTTACTGGATACTCTTGTTTACTGTACTGGAAATAGTTTCCATTGCGGTGTCTTTTCTGCCGGGGAGCTTGTAAAATCCATCATATTGAATATCTCGACCAGTTGATTTTTGTTCCTGGCAGTGGATTCTGCCAGCACTGGAAAATGGTCGGATTAAAGTGCGAATATTATTTTTATTTGTAGTTGGTTTTGGGTGTTGTGAGTAATGAATATGGCTATTGCTTTTCGTTAGTGGGAATAGAAGTGGCATCCACTGGAGCTTTGGCCGTGGTGTTTTGAAAGTTGTTAATTATCTTGAACAGTTCTTTTCTTAAATTGTTGTTGTTTCTGCAGTTCCAAGAGATGTGTTTGGTATTTAAATCTCCTCCAAAAATGCATGGACCATGTTTAAAGTTTTTCTCAAAATCTGGATCTATTGGTATCTTGTTTGGTGGAATGTATCATGCTACTAGCGCGAACACTTCACCCAGGATGTTAGTTTTTATCGCGACTGCTTCCATAAATGTGACTTGATATATATTTCTTGTATAAATAGTGATTTGTGGCTTAGAATAGCGACTCCTCCTTCTGCTATGCCAATCTGTCTTTTCTTATTGCAGTGTAGCATGGTATTTTGAAGTTCTTATTTGGTTTTAAATGTGTTTCAGTGAGTAAAATTTCCATTACATTGTGGTCTTTTAAGAATCTTTGAAGTTCCGATATTTTATTACTAATACCATTAGAATTCCAGGTTGCTGGAGTTAGTGGTGATTTACTTCTCATTAAGCAAATTTAGTAGGATAGTAGGAATCATTTCTTTCAAGAGCTCACGAAGTTTATTAGAAACACCATTGTTATTTTGAAATCCTTTTGCTGCGTTAGCATAACTTAGATTTTCTTTCTTTTCCGATTTTTAAATTTTTTTATTTTTTATTTCCTGCTTTCTTCTTGTGCTTTTTCTGATCGTCTCAGGGTTACGTGGACACGCTTTATATGAAGGCACGTGCTTACAATTTGCGCACTTAGTTTTTCTACAGGTGGTTTCTCACACTGCCATGATGGGTACGCTTGTGCACACTTTAGACAAGCGTAAGACCATGCTTGTTGCTTGTCTTTTTGACTCGGTGCTGATTCTCACTTTCATAACTTATTTTAAGTCGAAGACCTATTTCATCATATCCTTTTTTCCTATTTTCCTGTGTTTACTAGCACTAATGGTAGGGTCTTGTTCTAGTTTCCCAGTCTTTTAACAGAATTGACCGTTATGCCTTTGTTGTCCAGTTCTTCCTCAATACCTTTTACGTCCAGGCAGTGGGCTATTCCTCTTGTAGAAAAACCTTGAGCTCTATCTCTTTAGGGAGCTGGAAAGTACGGTAATCTCTTTAGTCGTCGCAAAAGTTTTCCTGAGCTTTCTGAAACCCTCAGTCTTTAGTAATCGTCTTTAGTAATCTTCGTCTTTATTAATATTTTTATTTGACAACCTGAAAGCAGTAAGCATTACCTATATTTAAATATTTATTGACATGTCTCATGTTTATAGCTCTTTCGATTTTATTTAAAACATTTTTTTTCAAAAATCGCATTGTACCATAAATGCAGGGTGTTCTTTGTTTTACTAAGTTTCACTAAGTAAATTCTGAAAAATTAAATAGAAATATTTACGTGTAGTAAGTCGGGTCAGTTTGAACCCCTCTCTAAATTATAATTTGGACCCGTCATTAACAACAACGTTTATTAACACTGTATATGGATCTCATAAAATGTAAAACATTTTTTCATCTATTTGCTATTTTTCAGCAATTAGGCGTATTGATACGCTGAATTTCGGGTTTCATGCTGAACAATAGAGAAGTATTAAGGTATTAGGGACCATATATTTTGAACCGTTAGACTTGGACGTCTCAGGATTGATATTATTTTAAAGACAATTACAAGGACTATTAAAATATATAAAAATATACAGGGTGTGTACAGTTTTTTTAATTTTTTTATTGTGTCAAGTCTTATATATTTTCTCCACGTTGAATAGTCAAATTACTTTGAACTCTAATCGACGGTTTTATTTGAACTACTTAGTCACCTAAATATTAAAGAACCTTACGATAAAGAAATTTTAAAAAAATATATAGAAGTTTGGAGAAAATGGGCGGCAAAAAACATCTGTATGTGTGTTAACAAGTGTTTGAAATAAAATCAAAGGAGCTTTAAGTAGCCGCAGTTTACAAGAAAGTTTATTTGAATCTCCTGTCTTTTGTAGTTTCTAAGATACACCGAAAGTTTGGTAAATTTGAAACGTGGCAACGTCCCGTTCTATGGCAGTTTGAGACATGATGCTTCTTTCGAGACATGATGGTTCTATATTTGTGCAAAATTTCAGACTCCTAGTTTCAAACCTGAATTTATGAATAAAAAAATGGTGCCATTCCGTCACATTGGTTTAAAAAAAAATTTAATTATCTGGGCAAAAAATCGTGTACACCTGCATACTAAATTTCATCCAAATCGGTGCATCAGTATGAACTCCTCTTGCAATTACGTACAAACGGCGTGTAGTGATATGAATACAGGAGACGTACTAAGATGAAATAGAAAAAATGTTCAAAACATGAATCCTATAACTTTCAGTCCATATGCGTACTACGTATGAATATGGTACATGAAAGATAAAATTGCATACACAAATCAGTATTCTTAGTCTTAATTTTTCTGCTCGCATACTGGTCGCACATTTTCCGGGAATCAGAAACTTTTGAATTTTTGTATTAACAATATTTTTTAGAAAATTAAATAATTTATACCATTTTCTATAACATGCATTAGTAAACCATCTACAGGATCGAGAATGAGTGTAGACTGATTACAGTCTAAAAAATAAATACTATAGGTTTGGACACAAACACCATAGTGACCAACTGCTTGAATCTAAAATAAAAAGAATTATAAAAGGAATTAATTTTTAAACAAAAAAGATTCTTAATTAATCGAAGTTTAACGTTATTGACGTTAACGTATTTCCGTTATTGATAAAATATATTGATAATTGATAAGATATGTACTAAAAGTAAAACTGTTCTTGAAATTACCGTATAATCTAAACGTTAGTTCTTTCAACTCTTTGGGGTTAAAAATTGCCCCAGCTTGTGCTTAGCTTTTTATGCACGATGCGATATATTTTAACCCACTTAGAAAAGTGGAAATTATTTGTAGTCATTAAGTTTAATATTTTATTAAACGTTTTATTTTTATTTATTTAGAAAACAAATATTTATACAAATCGAAACAACTGAATTAAAACAAGCTTTAAATGAATACAAATAGAATTACCATAAATGGTGTTCTAGGAACTAAACCGAAAGTAGTAGATTTAAACTAGTAGATTTAAGTACTTATTGATTGTGCAATAAAAATACTACATACAAGATCAAAGAAAATGATTTAGGAATGACCTGATTTTATTTATATATGTACAGAGAGTTTAAACAAAGTGATATCGTACTCTCATTAATTCAGTTAATTAATAATCTCAATAATCAATTCCTTAATAAATCATAAATTAACCTAATTCATCAAATAAATATAATATGTATAATTAAATGTAATCTAATATATATTAATCAATCAATTAATCATAAGTAAATTAGTTAAATTAAGAAGAAAAAATATATATAAACTACCCTGTTTAATCTTAATATGTAAATAAAAGCCAGAAAGAAAGCAGTTTACGTGCAAGGTCGTCAGCATCTACAACCTACACACATTATGCAAATAAGAAACATCTGACCAGTTACGCGTCAATAAGAAGCAAGCAGCATACGATCATCTCAAAAGCTTTCTACTTGCCGAAACAGCAGCGGCTCTCATTGATGTACATATCTACGTCTCCGATATAGCCAACGAGTTTTCTTATGATTATCATTTTAAAAGAACGATTTCGTTTGTTGGCCTATACAAGTTTGCACTGGAAATTTCATCCTACCACAATTCTCTGAATATTCATTAATCTTTTTACCCTTTTGGCACTTAACAATTGGATATTAGTGGAACGTATTTTTGAGAGAGGCGTTTCTATGAGATATGAGATATCTTGATATTTTGACGCATCAAGCTATTATTTCCACCGCTGGAAATAATAGCGGTGGAAATATAGCGGTGGAAAGCTTTCTAAATGTGACCCAACACATTTAGAAATCGCCACTACTTGCATTTTCACTAGATAACCATAAACAAAATAATGCAACTTTGATCCTTAAATTTTCTTAACGTATCTGGAAGAGACTTTTGATTGGTCGGAAGTATATCCTTCCTAGACATTTTGTAGCAGAGTCTTCTTTCAAACTCCGCCCTTTTTTTGTAGTAGACTCCTTCAAAAACCATCGGCTTAGGCAACAAGCCACAGCTCAACGGATCCACCCGGAGCAGCTTCCTTCCCAGATAATTCGCAGAAAAGGAACAATTCAGGCCAGTGATCTAGGAGATCCAATTTTCGAGTTGTTGTCTTTGGATGGCTGCGAGAACCCAATTGGACGAGGTCAAAGCTTTAATTCTGAAATAAGACCTAGTCAATTCCATTTGGTCAGCGAGAATGATCGCAGCCAGTGTTGATCTTAAAGTGTTATAGTAAAGTTTAAAATATGCAAACAGCATATTAAATTTACGAAAATAAAATAAGTAAATTAAAATTCTACAAATTAAAATTCAACTTCTGCGAGACTGCAGAAAAAAGGTTAAGTATCAGACGACACATCTTCTGCTGAATCTTTCGATTCCCAATTAATTATCATTTTCCTCTACTCTTATTCTCATATTATTTTCCCATTATTCTTGACATCGGTGCAAGATATGGAGAATCACACGAGAAGAATACATTGCCTAGAACGAGGACATCATCGATGCCAGTTTCAGTACTTCGGCAGGGTCCAAATTCATTCCGTCATCGCAAATTATTAGTCAATATCCTAAGCATCATTATTCATCAACAAAAAGCCAATTATCGTAACTTTTCAAAACTTTTTTTGAAAAGTTTTTTACGCGTGCGCGCATATCTACAAAAGTCCTACCTGCCAATGCTCGATTCGACTTCATCTACGTATTATTCAACCAAGAATCCTTTATTTAATCCAGTCAACTTCAACGCCGTTGGTACAGAGGAGAAGTTTATTCCCGAGCCGTATTCATAGATGAATAAATCTAATACCATATAGTTATACAATCATATTTAGTTCGTCACGCTTTATTTGCTTTATTATTTTGAAATTGAAGAAGAGAACTGGATAAGCCTAACAAATTTTGATTTATATTTAGAATCAACATTGTTGTCAGTCATTTAAAAATTGCGGTGCGAGTCATCCATGCTCATTATTTTTGGTGAGCAAACACAAACTTTTACTTCCTCACACTACTGCTCTTTGAAACGATTCGGGACAAATGCTATAGATTCGTAACCAAACAACGACTTATAAAAAATCGGGACATAGACTGAAAATGAAGGGACTGTCCCGGGAAATTCGGGACGTATGGTCACCTTAATTATCGGACACAAATATTTCCATCTAAATGTTACAGTTGCGGATGACGTATTAAATACGCCATAAGGGGCGTTTTCTTCCAAGTTTTTCTATTTCTAAACATAGGAAATTTAAAATTTTTAGAACAATGAGTTTGTGACTAATTGTTATTTGTTTGTTTAGTAGCAACATATTATGAATCGCCCAGAGTGGTAATGTATCTCACTGATACAATTACTTGTTTAGATATATTTTCTTATAAAATAAAGCTATACTGCATATAATTTTCAATCAAATAATATTTATGGCAATTTATCAAATGAATGAAAAATAATAATTAGAAATTTTAATTTAGGATTAATAAGATTAAACGATTATGAACTATGATTGTCTACATACTCCGAAAACTAATCAACACATGTGACAATGTTCCAAACATGAATATGTTTATATTCTGGGCAATAATATTTTGTAAATCTAATCTTTTTGATAGTTTGACGTTGACTGCATGCTTACTTTTGTCACATTAATTAGTCATGTTTGGAAGTCTCTATATTTCCAATCAAAGACGAAGTTCTCTTGGTGTAAAGAACTTCTTCGTAGGGTCAGGAACTAATTAGCCAGGTTTCGCAAGTCGGTTCAACTTTTCCATTAATTCCACAAATATATAACATGCTCACAATATATAACAAGACAACAATGATAGGCCATCTTTTAACGTTGTGTGAGATATTATATTAAGAGCACATTTGATTTATAACATCAACACCTCCTTTCGTTCTATTATAGAAAATAACGAGTATGATTTCTGGTTTACATTGCTTGCCTGTGGTTTCATTAATTGCATTGTCAAAATGCATGCTGGACGCTAAAGTAACGGTTTTATTCTTCTTTGGACTATATGAAACTAGCTACTCTTTTTTTCTAAATGCAAACATATTTGGTTTTCAGGTCGGCTTTTGGTTTACACAAATTATATTGGTATCTGCACTTTGCTTTCCTTTTAAGTACCAACAACAGATAAGCCTTTTTTCTCCATTCTTCTACCAGTCCATAACAATGATCAATTACACAGGTATGCATTTTGTCGGATGTATAATGTTTTTCAAGTTTTGATGATGGATTCCCATGTATGTTTGTGAGCTAAATCGAAAAATGACCTTAGCTTTCCATCACGTCAGAATTTTTTGCAAATTACAATTTATCAAAATGTGTTATACATCGAAAAAAACTCGCAAATGTAAGACGTACTGACAGATTTAAATACATAGGAAATGCTGCCATCTGTCGGTTTATGATGAAAACGAATCATAAGCCGCGAGATGGCAGCACTTTCGTCATTAAACGTGTTGTACATCTCCTCTGGCTGTCAATGTTGATGCAGCCGTTGGTACGTATCCTCCGCAATCAAAAGTGTTTATGTCGGCGGATATACAGTGCTAAAAACCAAATATACAGTATTCAAAATGGAGTCAAGTGTCTAAGTGTAAGTGTAAAAAGTGTAAAAAGTCTGCAGATTCCTCTTGTTAGATTTGTGGTGAGTTAATGGTGTCAAGACAGAAAAGACATATAACATCGTTCGTGCGGCAAGTAAATCTAGCGTATTGCAATGTAAAAGTAGGATATCAAGACAACAGACTTGGGCACCACACTATGTTTGCTATACGTCTGTTGAAGGACTAAGACGGTGGTCAAAGGGTGTACAACATTGTTTCAGATTTGGCATTCCGATGGTCTGGCGAGAGCCACAAAATCATAGTGATGATTGTTACTTTTGTTCAACCGGTGTTCACGGTTTCAATGTAAAGATTAAAGAGAACATCGTCTATCCAAATCTGCTGTATGTTCTCTCATGGTCGAGATGTACGAGTGCCTAGGCAACCAGAACTTTTACCTGAAGTATATGGTTCAGAAATTGAATCAAGTGAAGAAACCGAATATGACGAACTGGAGTAGGAACCTGGCAATTCTGCTCCACAACCATTTACACAAACTGAACTGAACGATTTTATTCGCGACTTACATCTGACCAAACAGGCTTCAGAATGGCTTAGTTCACGGCTTAAAGATAAGAATTTGCTCGCAGCTGGCGTTTCGTTTTCCTGGTTGAGGTGCAGAGAAAATGAGGTACAGAGATTTAATTCCATACTTTTCGGAAGAAGGAGGCTTAGTATTCTGCAATGATGTGTGTGGACTGTTTAGCAGACATTCAACATTCCGTACGAAAGGACTGATTGGAGACTATTCAACTATTCGTCAAAACGAAGCCTTAAAGTTATCCTGCTTCACTATGGTAACAGGTATGAGTCAATACTCATAGGGCATTCTTTACACCTACAAGAACGAATGACAATTTACAATTTGTTTTCCAGAAAATTAAGTACGATAATTATAAGTCGATCATGTGTGGTGATCTCAAAGTAATATCTATGATCTTTGGACAGCAAGGCGGCTTTCTTTGGGCAAAGTTGGACGAAGTTTCCTTGTTTTTTATATTAGTGGGATAGCAGAGACAGGGAAAATCATATAAACAGAAAGATTTGCCACAACGTGCGTCATTGGTACCTGGAGTAAAAAATGTGCTCCACAAACCTCTCATCGAGTCAACGACAGTTCTCCTCCCACCTCTACATAATAAATTAAGCTTGATGAAGCAATTTGTGAAAGCCTTACCAAAAGATGATAAATGTTTCCAGTACATTTGTAACAAACTTCCAGCCTTGTCAACCGCAAAACTAAAAGAGGGTCTCTTTACAGGTCAGGACATTAGAAAACTTTGTAAAGATGGAAATTTTCAAAAAGAAATGGAATTTGCTATAAACGAAGCATGAGTCACCTTTAAAGACGTAGTAACCAAGTTTCTGGACAAGAAGAAGGATCCGAATTTCAAGTTTATTGTTGAGATTATTCTGCAGAAGTACTAAAATTACCAGAAGTACCGTTTGCATTTGTCTCGACGTCGTCATCTTCAATACATTCTATTAATTTCGTTTTCTCCGGTCGCCCACTTCTTTATTTCGTTAACTGCCCGCTCCTTCAGTTTTTTGTAAAGTTTCGTTATGTTTATTAAATCTTCATTTTCCATTGCTTTTGCCAAGGCTGTCAATGGAATGTCATCTTCTTCGTCCCATTCGTTACTTTCAAACCGCGGTTGTAATAACTGTGACCAACTCTTATTTATGTTATTAACACTAATGCTCTGCCAAGCTCTATTTAAATATATCACCGCATCCTTCAAGTTGTAGTTTTTTAGGATTTTAATGATATCCTCATTTTCTTAAGAAATTACGTTTTGTAGCAGAAGTTTTCGATACCTTATCTTAATATTCTGTATCACATTCTGCAGTTAGGTGGCAAAAACATCACTTTATTGGGGATCAATGTTATTTAATTCCTCTTCGGAAGGATGCGATGGTGCGTTATCAAGCAGAAGTAAGGCTATTTTCTGTTTATTAACATCCTTCAGATACCATTTAACAAAAGGAGTAAAACAGGTCTTAAAGCACTCAATAAAAAGATTTTTTGTTATTCATCCTCTAGCGGTTGCTTTATTCACGACAGGTTAATTGACGTATTTGAACGCTCTTGGATTGAAAAACTTTCCGATGACCAACAGAGGTATCTTGTGAGTTCCTGTAGCATTGCAGTATGGCATGAAAGTCACTTTGCCTTTCGGAATTTTTCGTCCTGGAGCGGATTGTTCACTAGCATGAACCCAAGTGTTTCCTAGTAAAACTCTCCAAAAAGCTGCAGATTTGGTCTTTTGTCAAATCCATTTCTGCAACGAGTTCCGAAAACGTTTTTTGACACGGAATGACGGCGGCGGTATCACTTGAAACATGTTCCCCGCAAACTTTTAAATATTGTATACCATATCTAGCTTTGAATTTGCACAACCATCCATTACTTGCCAAAAAATTATTTTTGCCGGTTAGTTTTTCATAAAAAAATTAGCAATAGCTCGTAATGTTTCTGAGGTTATAGGTACGTGTTTTTCCCACTGTTTAAGGAACCAGTTGTATGAAGTTTTTTCCAATTTCGGGTTTTCCTCACTACGCAATATTTTCCTCTTACCTGAAATTTGCAAACGCTATTATGTAGCCAATACATACATATTTTTAAAAAATACATACGCTGTTATATTAAAAAAAAAGTACAACCCTAAGGGGCTTACCTGTTCATTCATATGATCTTACCACAAACTTCCGTATTTGTGATTTCTTTAGTTTAATATCGAATACTGTAAATTTACCAATCTTAAACTGGTTTGAGACTTGTATTATGTTGTGCCCTTCTTCTAAACTATCCAGGACGCTACATTTTTCCTGTAGTCTTAACGTTTTCTGCTTCCGTTTGCTACTCATTTTTATAATATTACATTGACAACAAAATTCACATATCTACGCGTGCATATTTAATTACGAACTCACAGTTGAAGCAGCGTTCATGGCAAAGTAAAAATTATGCGGAATTTCACAACCTTATAGGTTCTTATAGTAGTGATATTCTAGTTTTTAACTGCTGTGGCGACATACTGCGCAACACGTGCGTCAAACCTTGGCGTTATAAACGCATCCATAAGTATACACCCATCAACACAATACATGTATGTATAACTTAAACCAAACTGAGAACCGAATCTTGCTAGCGTGTTACATGTTAAATGAGAAGCTGACGAGATGTTATACTAAAGAACGGATGAATGACGACTTACAAGAACCCAAACGGTGCGGGTGTCCGAGTTTTTGAGTCGTAAGTGTCCGGACTATTACCCGTGCGGATTTTTGAGCGTCCGGACTAGAGCTTCTCCGAATTTTAGAAGCTATACTATGCTATCAAATAAATCATTTTGTGGGTTGTTATCCAGATCTGTGTCATCAATATCCAATAAACTTTGTAAATACGGCTGTTCTTCTTCGTAGTTCAAACTATGTGTATATCAAGTAATAAACTAGTGATTAAATCTCAATGTATATGAATCAATAATAACGCCTAACTTACCGACTGTAATTTTCGGAGGATAATACTCTTCTGAAATTCATTGTTAAAAATATTTAATTAAAATACAATAACAATCGAATTCTACCACTAGTAGCACATACAATTAGATGCGTAAACTTCTAAAGTAATGCAAAACGACTACGCTGATATGCGCTGTAGTATAAAGTACATGTGTATCAATCCGTTTACACAACGGTAAGTTTAACGTTGCTTGCAATATTCAACAAATTTAACCATTAGCTCTCTTATAGAAACAAGATTATCGATTTTAGTCTTTCTTTGCCAGTAGTAAGATCATCAAACCGTACACATCTCATTAAAAATCTGAATCTTCTTGAGACATAATTAATCTAAAGTTTACAACCTCGTTATCCGCAATCCATAATTCTTTCAAATTTAACCGATTAGCTTTATATACAACCATTGACTTGACCAGAGCAGGATGGTAATTTGTTTATAACTACTATACTGTTTTATATTTTATTCTGTTTGTAACATAATTTGCTCTCGCATGAGATTCAGGGTTGGGTTAGGAATTCGTTAGTTCTAATTTTATAATAAAATATTTAGTTTCATATATGATGAATACAGAAAGGCAATAACAAGTTTAAATTGTTTGATTTATTGTTCTAATATATATAACAGCAAAATATGACTCGAAGCGCGCTTTTTAAATGACTGACACTAATGTTGATTCTAAATCTTCAAAATTTGTTAGGCTGATCCAGTTCCCTTCTTCCATTTCAAAATAAAGCAAATAAAGAGTGACTAACTAAATATGATTTTCGTATTTCATTGAATTATTTGTCTTCACCTATGAGTACGGTTCTGGAAAGAACCTTCTCTTCTGTACCAACGGCGTTGAAGTTAACTGGATTAAATAAATAATTCTTGGTTGAATAATACGTAAATGATGATCGAATGGAGCTTTGACGATGTAGAACCTTATCGATGCGCTGTTGGCGTAGGATTTTCGTAGATATGCGCGCAGGTATAAAAATGCATTGAAACGTTATGATAAATTGGGCTTTTGTTGTTGAATAATGATGCTCAGGATGTTGACTAATAATTTGCTTTGACGGAATGAATTTGGCCTCCGAGTACTTAAATTGGCGTCGGTGATAACCTCGTTCTAGGCAACATCTTCTCGTGTGACTTTTCCTATCTTGCACCGATGTCAAGGATAATGGGAAAATAATATGAAAATAAGAGTAATGATAATTAATTGGGAGTCGAAAGATTCAGCAGAAGATGTGTCATCGGATACTTAACCTTTTTTTTTGTCTCGCAGAAGTTGAATTTTATCTTGTAAAATTTTAATTTATTTATTTTATTTTCGTATTTTATTTACTTGATTTAATATGATGTTCGAATATTTTAAATTTTACTATAACGCTTTAAGATTAGATCAACACTGGCTGCGATCATTCTCGCTGACCAAAAGGAATTGACTATTATGTTGCATTATGTTGTTTACGGTTATCTAGTGAAAATGCAAGTAGTTGTGTTTTCTAAAAGTGGTGGGTCACACCAGCTGTGAAAATAATAGCTTCATGTGTTAAAGTAACACACGAAAATTCCTCCCTCAAAAATACATTAAACTAATATCCAATCAGATCGTTAAGCGCCAAGAGGGTAAAAAACGTAATGAACATTCAGAGAATTGTGGTAGGATGTAATTTCCTGTCCGAACTTGTATAAGCCGACAAACGAAATCGTTATTTTAAAATGATAATCATAAGAAAACTCGTTGGCTATATCGGAGACGTATACATCTACATCAATGAGAGCCGCTGCTGTTTCGACAAGTATAAAGCTTTTGACGTGATCATATGCCGCACGCTTCTTATTGGCATGTAACTGGTCTGATATTTTCATTTATATAGATGTGTGTAGGTTGTATAAGCTGACGACCTTGCACTTTAACTATGTAACTTTAACTGTATTCATAACTTTCTCTGTTATGAATACAACATTCCTAACCAGATTCTGAAGATTCATCGTCAGAGCATGCATTCACCATTTCATTATCATCATTTGATTGATTCACATCAAGTAAGCTCTTAACTCTTCCACCTCTTTTTTTATGTTATATGAGATTGTAAAATTGTATTCTGCTTATATTCTTGACACAAAGAATCTACATTAATTTAATTCTATCAGCACAGCACTGAATCACGAGTCATATACCAACATGCGATTAGGTAGGATAAGGGAGGTGATACAGAGGTCTTAGACAATTATCGACCCATTTCCATTATACCAATTTTTGGGAAGATATTTGAAAAATTAT
>WYDF02181230.1:0-21920 GCA_009867245.2 Adranes taylori | reverse complement strand
TGTCTCCTTTCCTCCATTCATCCGGAACTCTCTCCTTTCATTATTTCGTTCATCCCTCTTACCAATGCACTTATACCCTTATCATTCATACATCGCATATATTTTACCCACCTTTTTCTCCTTTCTCCCTTCCAACAACCCTACTACCTCTCGAGTTACTTCTTCTATACTGTTTATTCCATACATCAATTCCTTCTTCATCCATACCATCCACCATATCTTCCCTTCTACTACTTCATTTATACCTACCTTCCATTCTGTCTTTATAGGGAAGTGATTTGATTCAAACCTCTCACCCGCTCTCATACTGTCTAAAACATCCCCAGCACTCTCACTCATTATAACATAGTCTACAACTGACCCTCCCCCATACCCTCTAAACGTTATGTTCCCTTCTCAATCGCCTTCCGTAAACCGTTTCCCACACAGAACCCCTCTTCTTCCAACCTTTCCAAAAACCTCTTTCTTTATCATTCACCATCTTGTCCTTGGAGTTTCTCTCCATATACACCTCTTCTTTTCCTAACCATCTTCCCCCATGTGCCCCAGTACGCACATTCCAATCCCCATAATTAGTATTATATCCAATAACACTCCATCTGCTCCAGTCATTTCCCTCACCTTCTTCTCAAATTCCACCAATTCCTTATTCACATATACTATCAAATCCATCATCCTCTTTCATTCTACCTCAATTATTCTTCCAATCGCCCCCACCCAATCCCATTTATCAATTTTTCCCCTTTTTATCCCACCGTACGGCCTACCTCGTACATGTACTCACGTATGACACTGAATACTCCAGCTAAAACCGCATGGCAACCTCTATTCTACTTCCTTCCAACCACTAATCTCTACCCATGTTTCTACCAAACCAATAACATCGAATGAACTTATATATTCATTAAAATCTTTCATCCATATTTTGTTCTTCAACCCGGCTCCATTAAAACACATACCTGTTAATTTGCCTAATTCTCCCTCTCTTTCCATTTCCCACTCATACTTGTTCCACTCATTCTTTCTATCTTGCATTTTCCTCTCCCTACCATAGCGTTGCCTTCTTCCTGCCTAAAATGTCTTTTTTCTTTCCATTCTGAATTCCTCCAATCTCTACATCCATTTTACCCCATCCTCTTCCTCCTTCCTTCATCTCTTCCCGACCCACTCCTCTTCTTCCTCCACATTTCATCATCTTTTCTCCCAAATCCCTCTAACTCTTCAACCTCGTTCCTTATGTATCCCCACACACCTATTGGTTTTTCGTCCAATAATTATTCTTCCTCTCTGCTTCTTTTTTCCCTTCTCCCTTCCTCTCTTCTTCTTTTTTCTAACGTATATTTTTCATCGTTCCACTCCCATTTTCCTCATCCACGAAGACCTTCCTGTATCCCACCTTAATTCGTTTTCCTACAATGTTCATCTCTCTGGTCATTTCATGTATCCTCATTTGCACCTCTCTCTCCTGTCTTGTTAGATTGTCTCTTATATAGTACCGTGTACCTTTTAGCATACATTTCCTTTGCATTATTTCCATTTTGTCTTCCAATGTAGTAAATTTCATTACTATAATAATCTTCTTCCTACTATTCTCTTCACTTCTCCCCATCCTGAATATATCTATTACCACTGGTGTACTATTTAATCTATTCTTTATGTCATTCCAAACGCCTCTCGGATTTACTACATCTTCGCTTGCCCCAATCAGAATTGCGTTTAGTTTCCTCCTTCTTTATCCATCTCTTCCGCTTTTTCCACTTTTTTTTTCCTTTCATCTATCATTATTTTTTCAGCATCCCATTTTACTTCTTTTTCCTTGCTTTCCTTTTTTCATTCTTCTATTCATTCTTCTATTGCCTCCCATGCCTCATTCACCTTTATTCCTTCTCTCACCTCCTCCCTTAAACTTCTTATCTCCTCTCATGACTACTTGTAAGTTTCCAGTTTTTAACTTCCTTTCCTCTTTTTCTTTTCAGATCTTGCTCCGGATCTAAAATGAAAAAGACGTTTATTATATAAATCAATATTAGAATGTAAATCTATAATCAATTTTAATTTAGATTCATACCAGAATCAACTAAATTAAAACCTATTAGGATTGATTCTATTAAAATCGTTAACGTTGTACGTAAAACGTTTTAAATTGTAAAAGACAATCTGTTATAGAAATAATTTTAGTATCGTGATATAATATGTGTATTATATTTAGACACGATACATATCAATATGCAATCCAAAAACTTACTGCATAAAAATACAAGTTGTTTGTATTTCCACTGTTCTAAGTTAACTAATATAGAAATCACATTAATGTTTTACTAAATTAAGACTAAACTCCAAGCTATGCCATGTTATATATTCTAATGCAAGAGTTGTAAAATTTTTAAGTTTTCACTTGTTGAAATTTGATTATTTTCCTCCCACCATTTTAGAGAGGAAAAGAATTTATGTTTATGAAGTAAAAGACCTATCTGATTGGAAAACTATATCAAAGTAGAGATTTGACATGTTTTAATTAATTTGCTATATTAATTAATATGCAAAATTAATTATAAAGTCTTAATTAACTAAACACTGCTCTCTATCTCTCTCTTTCTCTCTGTGTCATCCTACTCCATATATATACAAGAAATAATATGGTATACATTGTTTGAGTATGATAATATATAATCATATTATAATAGAAATGTCAATTTACCAATGAGCAAAAGATATAAATAATAAGTTTAATATAGCTATAAACATAAAGTTTATTACTTCATATATTATATTTTTGTTTTTGTGTAGTGATAAAATACGCGAATCTCCAATAAATATGAAAGACAATGAAACTGTCATCATATTCTATATTATAGTATTGACAGATATAAATGAAATCAGTATTTTATATTGATTTCTTAGTAACAGGTATAGATAGAGTAATATTAGTCAGATAAACTTAGGCAGTTAACGATATTTATTGTCTCAAAATATTTCCATAAAAATATCAGTGGCTCACATCTTAAATTATATAATACTAATTAACATTTCTCATGACGTGCTAATGTTAATCTAATAGATTAAACGATTAAATCTACGGATTGAAATTAAATTGTAATTAAATCTAATGAATACGATGAGATTTGAAATGAACCTGTGATAATTCGTTTTTAACGAAAAGACAGTTTTAATTATAATCTGAAGGAATTGAATTCTGATACTGCGACTGAATAATTAGTCCAATTAATTTAGATCTCATATTCAATTTATACACGAATTTTCTATCGATAAAAATATTTTTTTAGATATTAACTGGATCTAAATCACTTTTAAGATCTATAGGAAAAACACTTTCACGGACGGCTTAACAGGTTGACTGCCTTGACATTACATTTGAGCTCGTGGCTGACGCTGGAATGATTTTCTAAATATTTTTGCAGAGAAATGATGGAAAGGTAGTCTATAAAAAATTTTATTGTATTTTTTTTCGTCTAAAACAGCAAAACACAAAAATGCACTGCGATCGCAGTGGTCGGCATCACATATGAAAATCATTAATAGATGCCGAACACACCGATCGTAGTGTTTAGCAAATTAGTGTTAAAAAAATAAAACTCATATTAGAACTCAAAAACATTTAGTTGTCAACTATTTAACATTTTTATGATATTCTTCAAAACACTTTAGGCAAAAATCGGACTGTCCGGAACAAAATTTGCATTCCCACTCTGTTTGCTTCTTTATTTTCTTCATGCTTTGCATTCTTTTCTGTCTACATGCTTTGCATTCTTTTCTGCTAAGTTCTGGATTCTGCAGTTCCTTTTATTTCTTTAACCGTTTTTTTCTATTTTTCTAATTTTGTGGGCAATTTGCGTGCTATGAGTGAATCTCTTGGTAAATTGCTAATAGCTTGTCTGACTATCAAACTCCTAGTTATATCTAATCGAAAATCGTATAGGCGTACAAGATCAAGCGTACAAGACTGGGAATACTTGTTGTATAAATAATATGCATTTATCAAGGTCATTTGGAGCACATGTATAAACAACTTCTTGTACCATAGAATATTTTTACGATTGCAAGCATAGCATGCTATCAACTAATCTTGTCTGTCTACTCCAGCCATAAACGCATTATAACCAATAATAGCTGAAGGCTTTTCGGGTTCTTGTCCTCTTTTGTTTCTAAAAACACCCATTTCGCTTCCATACTATGTACTAATGTAGAGAACATTACGTTTGTCGCGTCATTTGCCAACATGTACTCCATAACAAAACAGATTTATTCTCTCCTCGTTTTAGATTTGCAGTCATTACTTCTTTTGGATTGGACTTTCTGTCAATGTTTAGTATTGTAACCCTGGTCCCCTATTCAGGAACAAGCAGTTGATTATATAAGAAATTCATAGGCACTTGGTCAGATAGCATAATGTTACCAGGTATAGAGATCGGAATAGGAAGTTAAGTTGGCCTAAAAATATTTAATATTGTGAAGTAATACTAGTAGTTGGTAGTAGGTAGAGAACAAGCCAATGGCTTATGTCTAAATACTGAGCATATGTGCTCATGCTACTCTATAGACCTTACACTTAACAATGTACGTAATTGCATCTAAATTATTATGCATATGTAGGTATCCAATGTTCGGAAGTGGGTTTCGTCCTAAAATTGGATTTGTTTTGGTAATAAAGTATTGAATTTGTCTCTTGTAGATGTTATGCTTAGATTTGGTTTTCAGCCGTTTCTGTGCATTCTAGAGCACCTTGCTAATTCCCTGATCTTAGGGATATATCGTAGTTAGAGTTCTTGTTGAGAATGATGTAATTCCGGCTGCGGTAAGCGGATTTATAAGGACATTTTGGGACATGAAAAACATTGTTATTGGCACTAGAGGATAACTAAATTAATTATTTTACCTATTTGTAATAATTGCGGCCATTAGAATGTCGCTGTAGCAGGCTTAATATTGTGCCTTAAGGATTTATTTCATCTAAAAAATGTGTTTTTGATCACTAATCGACTAGAAAATTCATTAAAAAGTCACGTTAGAATCTCGGTTTAAGGTCTGGTAGATGTGCAAGCGGCCAGTCAATAGTCAGCAAATCAGTGATTGTTAAAGTACAGCGTCTACTTGCGTTGGCGTTGACGTGATTATTCGGAATTCGGCGATATTAAGTAGTGTGCTATCTATGGTTGGGGATAAATGAGATGCAGAATTGGCACCATTGTGGCACTATATCAATTTTTCCTTTTGCAGGAATGATAGGGTTAGCAAAATTGTTCATGGTGACGTAAACGTTGAGATGGCGTTTGAGGGGAAATAGGTGGGGATTCGTTTGGCCGAACCATTTGAGGGGCCGGATATGGAATTGTCTCCTTGATTCACTCACGTTTGCCGATTACGATCAAGAACACGCCAAGTTCGGCGTCGCAACTTTCCAAGAAGGATGTCTTGTGAATAAATTAAAATTGATAAATTGGGTTTAGGGTGTGGTTTTTAATCAAGCACTAGGTTCTTATGAATGGTTAAGGCCCAGATTGGGTAACAAATTGTATATTTTGTGTAAAATGTCGGCTACAGTGTGGTTTTTAATTTTTATAGGCACCCACCTTAGGGCGTAGCCTTGTCCTGTTGTGAGAAACTATCAGTGGCAGTAAATCGATCTGTAGTTCATCATGGAATGCTGAGGTAGCGTTGGAAATAATTTTTGGAAGAGCAGCTCACCTGGCGTTTGGTGACAAGAAGCCATCTTGGCACCATCAACTTACCACGTGCATCTTAGGATCGGATGCCAGCGTTCACGAATGCTTAGGCAGTGGCTGGGGGTTCACCAATCTCCAGATTGTAACATATGTGGAAAACTTCCCTTTCGTCAGCCGTCTGGTTCAGCGTTGGAACTGGTGGAAGACATCTTCTTTTTGCAGAACGTATTATTTATCTTTGATATTTGGCTCATCACGCATTTTATTTGTTATATATTGATTTTCTTAACTTTTTCAAATTGCTTAGAGATCTTATATTATTAAATTATATTATTATATCTTAAGAAACAAGGGGGTTGAGAATATAGTCTGGCTGCGATAATTAGTAAATTAATTGAGTGTTGAGGGGGAGGGGGGTTATTAGAGTTCGTAGTTTTGTATCAGAAAAATATAGTTATGGGAAAAAGCGCCACCACTCAAATTTTGCCAGTAATTGCCTGTTTTAGTTATGAATTACTTCTAATCCGGGATTTTAAAGACCGGATGACACAGAGAGTCAAATTTGTGTAGTAAAAGCCCTTGGAACGTTCCAAAGGTTTATCTGTGTTGTGTGTAGCCACCACTGTTTTAAAATGTTATATGCGGAACTGAAATAATAATATTTATATGTACATTTAATGGGGAGAACCCTAGTACGTACCCAGATAAGCTATGATATTGTATTTTAATTTTATTGGAGAAATTTTAGTACGTACTTACAGTATTGCTATTGAATTGGTTGGGGAAGCGCTTTGTAAATATTAGGCCAAGGCGATAGTGTATATACGATATACAATACTATCAATAGTATATATACGATAGTATTGTATCAAATTCATTTGATTCATCTAGGATTAGTTATGATTAAAAATATCTAACTTGTGTCTATATGAATTGCGAGCTATTGTCATATGATATAATGGCTTTAATTATCAAAAAATATTTAACTTATGATAATTGTTATGTCATTAAACGCGTTACTTGGAGTAACTATATTAATCTTAAGAAATAAAGAGGTGGCTTATGTTATTGATAACAGTGATTAGTTATTTGTGTGCATCCCTGTCCTATTTTCTATCTGAGATTTAGGTAAAGTCTCTGGCGACCTAATCAGTCAATTCCGGACGATTCATTCAAAGAAGCACTGACAGTGTGACTGGACGTCTCCGTGGACCCCGATCTGGGCGCGACACAACACCTTCAGTTTGGGTAACTCGTGTCTCCCCAAGGAGGTATGTTATAGTATTTTGCTGTTGCAATTTGGTAGTGAACTCAAAACTTATGTAATAATTATCAAGATACACGGAATGCGCATTTCTCTTCCAGTAAATGCATTACTACCTTTTCTGTATGCCCGCTTTCGCTACAAACATCTGAAATCACTTGAAAAAATAGATCGGTGTGCCATCTCCTGGAATTGGCACCAAAAATTCTTGAGTTTTCCGAAACAGAACTTGTTTTAATGCAGCTGTGTCACTCCATTTTTATTAGAGCTTGGTACTGCTTGATGTGCATTTGAAATCACATTAGCATCAAAAATATTAGTATTCACATCTTCGGAGTCGAAGCTTGAACTTGATCCGCTATCGTCAGAGTCAGGAAACTATTCATCACTACTGACGTCATTCTCCCAAATTTGTAATAATTCACTATCAGTAAACGTTCTTTTTCTATAATTAATGTCTTTTTTGTCAGTAGAATGCCTATTATTAACACCAGAAGGCCCTACCTTTAATCACAAATTACAACCATACGAAAATGAAAGCGCGAAACCAACTAAAGTAAGTGTTAAAATAAACACTTTTCGATGACGCCGTGAACAGCAATACAATCTATAGGCAAAGCCAATGAAATACTAAAGCAAGAAGTCATCATGTAACAACCACTCCGATCGGAGTCGCGGTGGTAGCGAAATAAGCCGATGCATTCCGATCAGTGTGCATTGGCAGTCAACCTGTTAATACCTTGTGATTCGAATTATCCTCATTGTCACAAATATAGCTGCTTTTTATTCTTAAAACAATATTTTTGAAGAAACAAAGAAAAGCTTCAATAATGCTTACTAACCGGAAAATTATGCTGACTAACCGGCTTCAATTATGGTGACTAGTCATGGTAAATATTATTCCGTCACGTACATAAATATCATATGTAATTAATTAGAATATCTTTCTAAAAGAAAGATTTGAATGAAAAGAAAATCCAAAAGAAAAGATTTGATGATTAATATTGGCTGTAAAAATATTAATAACTTTTCCTCAATAAAAAATAATAAAGATAAATTGGTATCGCTTGAACAATCAGATGTTTACTCATTGCAATGTGGTTCTTGTGAGAAATTTTATATTGGCATGACAAACAGACGGTTTAAAGTAAGGTTTAAGGCAAATCTGAATGCGATTAAGTTCAATGGTCCTGCAAAATCAAATTTTGCTGAGCATAGTTTAAGCTCAGATGATAATTGCTTTTTAGGAGATGACGTTAAAATTTTACAACTTTTTCAATTGTAAATACTTAATTCTGTTATGACTAACAGTTCTATTTTTTATTGTATGACTCGTTTATATTTGACGGGTTGGTGATATTATGTGTCTAGGTAAATAGTTTTATTCTTGCCATTTAAAAATGTTAATAAAATGTTTGGTTTGTTATATATATTTTATAACAAACCATTTTAACATGGCAGCTATTGTTGTTAATTTTTTATTTTAGAAAATATTTCTTAATCCAGTTTAAATTTATTACTTTTGTGGATTTATAGCACAGCTTCTAATATGGTTTCATAAACAGATTTTCTTACTCTAACATTACGAACTTGTAAAGTCCGATAGTGCGTAGGGTTGAATTGTGGTTTTTAGATCAAATTTTGATTGCTTCATTATTTACATTTGAAATTCTATGAGAAGTTATGTTTGCGAACCAATGTTTTATTATATTAAATTAGTATTAACTAGAGTAAAACGCGCACCTTTATTCAGAAAATCTTACATGAAATTTAAATATCCTCGTGATACGCGGGGATTCCCAAAACCAAATTTTGTGTGCATTGCAAGTTGAGAACTTACCGTTTGCGCCACATCGCTCATCCGTTTCAAATTGTTTTTTAGAGTATATAGAGTATTGTGTCTCCCAACATTCTGTATTGAAGCACATAACAGTATTCGTTTTTTAGTCGAGCAAAGGTAATTGCGTGGTTTTCCTTGTCTGAATTGTAGCTAGTTGGTAAAAATGAGTTCTGTACCTCGTTTGCGTTCGTCTACGGTCGTCTACGGTCGGCGAAAAAATGAAAGGTTATTCGCATAGGTGACAAAAATGTGCCGTATATATGATAGTCCCGAATCATGTATAAGAGATTGGAGAAAGAAAAAAAGAGAAACTGGAAGCTGCTGGAGGGTAACACTATAAAAGTAGAAGAGCATTTCGCAGTGAAATCCCAATGTTTCCTCAAGTAGAAGAGCAGTTGTCTTGTTATATTGAAGATATACGCGAGCAACCATTTGATGTTTCAATAGAAATTGCACAATTAAAGCAGCACAAATAGCAAGGGAACTTCAAATCCCCAATTTTAAAGCAAGTCGAGGATGGGAAAATCGTTTTATGGATAAACATAGACTGTCAATAAGAAAACGTACATTTATTTACAAACGTTTACTAGACACCAATGAAGAAAAATTACTTGCCTTCCAAAGATACGTTATTCAGTTACGATAAGAAAATATCGTTTTTATGGGGCAGATAGCAAATACCGATCAGAAACCAGTTTACTTCGAGATGCCAGCAGATTCAACAACCAATGCTGTCGGAGATAAAAATGTTCGCATGCGTACTTGTGGTTATGAAAAACTGCTGTGTATAGTGATGTTGACAATACTTGCCGGTGGCAATAAACTTCTAGCATTTATTGTATTTAAAAGGAAAACAGTTCCAAAGGGTGAAAAATTACCTGCTAGTAATATTCTTAAGTGCCATGCAAAAGGAGGGATAGATAATATGCTAGTTTTAGAGTGGATAAAATGTGTGTCGGAGCGGCGAATAAGTGCTCTTTTAAGACCGAAATGTATGCTAGTGATGGACAGTTTCCGCAACATATAATGGACAATGTGAAAGAAAGGCTTTGAGAAGCTAAATTAGTACAAATTCCTGCTGGAATGACATCATTACTTCAGCCACTCGATGTTTGCATTAATCGGCCTTTCAAAGACCATGTGAAACATTTTAATTCCGAATGGATGGCAACTGCAATCCATGAAACGACTCCAACAGTGAAACTCCAAAACTGAGTTTGACATTAATGTGCGAGTGGATCTTGGCTGCATGGGATCTTATTTCAAATGATTTGGTTGTGAAGAGCTTCAAGAAATGCTCCATTTCTAATAGCCTAAATGGAAATGAAGACTCTGCTACTTGGGATGACGGAGAGGATCATGTCCGTTGAGAAATTGAGGACTTAAACAGCGATGAAGATTAAATACACATAAGGATCCTTCTTTAGATTTATCATATCTGTGTTTTAATTTGCTTGTCTTTAAAAATCATGGTACGATGCTGTTACTCGATGTAAGTATTTCCGTGTCATTTAATGGTATATCAAGGCGCAGTAATTTTTGTCGTTAATGTAGTATTTAGTGAATTTTTTAAGTACCTATTCTTATAATTAATTTTTATTGTACAAGTAATAACTAAAAAAATCAATTAAAATATTTTACATTTTCTTTTTTCTCTAAAACTGCAATTAATTTTTCGGGTGTGCGCCTTACTGTAGGGCGCGTCGTACGCGAGTGAATCCGGTATTTTTGAAAACTTGCTTGCCCTGTTTTAATTTTCTTTTGAGTCTTATGATAACACAGTTGTAGTGTTGAAACGCGTCACATACTTTTTATTCTTAGTTTTTGAATTAAACATTGTTCTGGAGTAGAAGCATCGTTATTTTCCTAATTAGAATAATTTTTATCCAAGAGCATCAGGATTTTGATTGTTTGGGACGCGGTAAATCTTAGACATCGAATCTTGTCATTAAAGGAGCATTATTCGAGATGTCTCATTTGCTAACGCAAAGCGCTACGAAAACTGATTCCAACTTATGTAAAGGCATCCTGTAGGAGAATATTTTTAAAACATTAATAACATTGGAACACTGAACATTTATTTTTGTGAAGCATTGTAGCAACGAACATCAATTGACGTCTGTCAAAATTTGATTTTTTGATAAACTTAATTATTTATGTGGTTAACAATTGTTGATCAGTTGTACGCGTATTTGCTGTTTGATCACCTTCATATTCGGTATCAGTAAGCAAATCTTCTTCACTGCTACTACTATAAATCCATTTATTTTTCTTCTTCAGCTCCGCTCTCAGCTCTTCATATGTTTTAAACAGTTTACGTCGCGAAAATGTTATAATTAAACCCGCACAATAACAACTTAATGTAAGCGCCAATACAAAACCCAAATACGCCATATGTCGTAGTAGTGCCTGTGTTAGTATTTTTGATTTGGACACAACAAACACGGAAACTTGTTGCATTCGAACTGAATCCACAAAACATGTGTATTTGCCTTCTTCGTCTTTAGTAACTCCATAAAGGTATAAAGTATTGAACGTATCAACACTTACTCTTGGTTCAACCCTTGTCTTTTCAAATTCTTGTACACCTTCTTCAGGTTTTAATATATGGCCCCTAATTTTCCATTCAACCCTATTCTCTAAAGTAGATTCTGGACAGATAAGTGTAAGGTGAGAGTTTTCTGCTAATACAAATGTTTTTCGGTATTTAAATCCCGTTTTCTTCGTACTTTTCCATCCAGTATATATACCTTCAGAATCCGGATGGCACGTTCCATTGCATTTCTCTTCCTGTATAAAATCGGGAATCATTTTAGTCACATTTGAAATGCCAGGAACAAGTTTGGATAAAATAAGTGATCGACACGATAAGTGAATCGTATTGAGTAAAATCCGCTCATAGATAGTGTTTGGAGATACACTGAGATTCTCAACAATTGGATCGATTTTTAATCTGCAGCGACCTAAAGTGTGAATTCGACCTTCACCTCGTGGCCGTCCACAGATTTCGCAAGGACCAGGTTGGTCCCATTCAGTTACAGCTTCAAAATTTAGGTTCAAGTTACGTAAATATTCATACTCTACACCTACAAAAGAAAAATATTTTTATAAGATAAACACTACAGAACCTATTCAATGAAAATTGCCTTAGAGATTGGCAATTTAATAGTTTTGGCAATCTTAAACATAAATAACACTGGGGAATAGAGATTTCGTTGACTTGGATCTGTCACTTGTTTTTGACTAACTTTTGGAATATGAACCCAAAAATAATTGCAGTTTTTGTCACATCAACTTTTTAAGCTACAGAATACCCTCTCTTTGAAAATAAAGAGAAAAATTACCCTAAAGAGAAACATACACATTAAAGCAAAAATTTCCGTTTATAGCTTTTTAACTTCTAGACATTCCCGCTTGATGTGACAACAATTGTCAGCCATCATATGTACATTGCATCTACCTTAATACCGTGGCTCCATGACCTGCAAATCTTGGTGAAATCGCTCACCCTGCTCATCACTGACTGCACCAAGATTTTCCAGGAAAGCAGCAAGATGCTCATATAGAAAATGCAATTTGATGCTCATGTTGCATTTTGAAACTCTTCAAGAGTAGCTGGACAATTTCGGTGTAATTCTGTGTTCGCTTGTTTACAAGAAAGTCTGTGACAATGTTCTTGAATGCCAACCAAGCATTCTTTACAAGTTCTGTCATTTTTCCGATGAATTGTTTATCTTTAACGAGCTGCCTAATCTGTGGACCGTCAAATACACCAGCCTTTAACTTTTCAAACGATGAGCTAGGAAATTCTGAAATAAGATACTTCAAACAGTCTCCTTCAGTTGACAAAGCTTTAACAAATTGCTTCATTTGACCTAATTTTATATGTAGAGGTGGAAATGTAATATTCTTTCTGTCAACAAGTGGCTGATATAGAATGTTTGGGTTACCAGGTTTCAGGTCAGATCGTGGCGGCCAATGCGACTGTATATAATGTTTCTCACGAGCTTTGCTGTCCGACATACATAAAAAACAGGGATACTTGGTATATTCCTGGTATATCAATGACTGTCTTGATGTTTCCACATTATTCACGCAAACAAATTGAATAGCCAATTGGGACTCCACTGAATAAATTTCCATTGTGAAGGAGGACTCAGTGTAAGCTCCGCTTTGAGCTATCATTGAACAGTCGCCATTCAGTTGCGTAATCGACTGACATTCACAACTCCTCCATTAAATCATGTACGTTATGACATGATCATGTACGTTGAATCCATCCTCACTTAGAAAGTATTTCAGAAACGCACTGTCTCTTCCTCGAAAGTAGGATACCCTATTTCAAGTAGCACCTTTTTCAAGCAAGTTTTTCTCGTGCACTTTTGATGCTAACAGTTCTGAAACTTTTTTGGATAGTCACAAATCTCGTACCAAATCATTCAACTCATGTTGCTTGATCTTCACCAGGCTCGTATTCCTGTGTTTCAAAAGAGGGTAATTCTTTGAACACTGGCACAGGGATTTCATTTTAATAAGGTTCTGGTCGTAGAACTGATGGTAAACTAGGATACTCTATTTTGCATTTAGTTTTCTTGTTATATCCTGATGTTTTTACTATAGAAAAATAAGAGTCACTTGAGTGATCTCTGGGGTCGCGCTATATAATAAGTATAGCAGGTGGCAATTTTTCACGTGTTCCCTTCGTCCACATCCGTATATATGATGCGCCCAAGATCTATCTTTATCACCCATTTTCACTTTAAAATATGCTAAATATACTGATGTTTGTCCTTTCGACTGGGAATGGTGAAACTGCCACATATATAACAAAACGAATCGAAGCAGTTTAATCACTTAAGACGCGAAATAGCAGAGGAAAATATTAGGGAATGTTTCAGTTCGCATGTAAATAAAAACTAAACACAGCTAACCCTGGCTACAAACAAGATCTCTGACTCCACTTTGGAGTGTGCTTCACCATATCAGAGTGACACACAACATCTCACTACAATATCTCGCGTAAATGAATTAGTCTAGACTACTTTGAACCTCTAGCTGGTCCCCTACGCATCATTCAACGCCAGTTTGAAACGCATTATTTCAGACAATAGGAGAGCAATAGTGCTTCCTATTATACAGGCTCGATCCAACGGAGGGTGGTCACATTCACATGTGTAGAGAAAAAACTTGACGTGATAGAAGAAAACTACTTACAGTTTCGAAATTAGCATGTTTATTGAACTATGAAACAGGTAAAAAAGCGAGCTCAACAGAAATTGTGTTAAAAATTGTTCCCTAGTGTACTTGGTAGCATACTCCGTATCAAATAATATTGCTCTAAATTTAATAACTCAGGTATTAAAATAAGCAGTTCAAATATCAAAATATGTGATAGCTTGATCATCTCTACATCCTAGGTAATATTCTGAAGTGTTTTTCATTTTTTTTATATTTTTGAAGAAAACCTTGTTAATAAATTCGTTCTTTATTTTTTTAGAAAATTGTATGTATAACTCAGAGGATTTTCTATAAGTTATATTAGTGAGTGTACCATTTTTTAATAATTTTAACTTAAATATAATTTTTTTTATTTCACCCTTATTATTTGTATGAACAGTAGATGTTGTGTGGAACATATACAATTGCATATGAACGTCAAATAACATATAATATTACTTTAGTACGTATGCATAAAAATCTAAGCAGATAAGTTATGGACAATATTGAATTTCCTTAACTCGTTCCGACAATTTATTATACATATACGTGCCATGACAAACTGGTGATTTTTATATTTGTGCAGTTTGTGCGGATGTATGACTATTTATTTTTCCATCTTGTATTGTCACTGTTATTTTCGTGACTAAGAACTGGGGAGGACTTTAAGAAGATAAATAAATTCTATCACCAGTTAAGGCCCATTCAATCCTTCCGGGATAAAAAGAACAAAACGAAATTAAAATGTATTGAGCGTTAATAAATTATTAATAACGGGGTTTTTGAATAACGAACACTATACGATTTGAAATTAACCAATAATTTTTAAAACCTATGCCTGAATAAGGCCAAAGATTTAACCTTATTAAAACAGATACAGTTCATGACATTGAATTTACATTCTACAAATAAAACGAAGCAAAGTTTTTACAAGTTCAGTAATGCTTTAAATCATTTACTCACAATCAATTAAAAGTATTACTAAATAGAAATAATTAAATAAGTAAATGTCGACTAACTTTTATCTGAATTCTAAAAATATTAATATTGTCACGTTTTTTTAGGGCGGAAGGTTATTCTCTGCGACGTGACATGGCTGAGAGGGGACTTTTTATATGGGTTAGCGTAGCAATCCCCTGCTCACAATTATGCATACCAGACTCCTTCATTATTTTATAAGATAGCACTTTAGTTTAGCTGCTTCTAGCAAAGTTATTAATTGAATAATTCATGCGGAACGATTTAATCTAAATACCACAGTTAGCCCCACTTAATTTAGAATAAAACTCTAGGCCGGACCATCGCTAAGGTACAGTTTTCTGATTGTGCCTGCCTTTTATGGCTGAGCAATTACTGGTAATGTCAATCCTTAATGATGACAGCAGAAATAAAACAGTTCTTAAACTTAATCAAATTGTATTTGTCGTCAAAAATGTTCACCTACACCTCATAACATGTTTATTCATTCTCATACGTCAAATAAAATAATCAACGCTTTGCAATTAATAAAATAAATTAACACTTGAATAAAAATGACTTTATGGTTTGTTCAGTTACATCAAAGAAATGTTAAACTAGGTACTTACAGATTTTGCCGCTGTACACAAACTATTTATTTATTATTTTAGACTAACGCATCATAAGCTAATTATTTATTAGTATTTCTTTTGGATTTACCTTGATCAACAAATTTACTTTATTCACCAAAATTATACTCACGCTAATTTACATAAATTATTTCCAAAAATAGTAATGCTAAGCACCGCGTTACATTAGACGAATGCATAAGAAAATACTTAAGAAATTTATGATCAGACTTTCATTACACATGACTTTATTTGTTATTTAATTATTATTCTAATATTATTCTATTCCGGATTATTATTTCGCTAGTTAGTCGGACATTTCGACGTTCGGCAGACGTCCAATATTACTCTCTCTTACTTCTGTGGGTGAGCCGTTTTAATACAACTCAGGTCCCGTTCCACATATCGGTATGCATACTTTTAGTCATGATTAATTTATATCTCATTAGCGCATTCTAGAATATTTTCTATAACACCTGTGTGCAATCGGTGAATTGACTTCTATGTACAATTGATTTGTTCAGGATGTAACTTATTTGCATAGGGTATAATCAATATCTAATATTTATCTTCGTAACTTGATCATAAAATAGATCTATAGTAAGTTACCCAATGACTGTCCCCTGATCTAAAATCTTATTTACTTACGATGCTAAACCTTTCATGGCGTCTAATTATTTTAACGTATTCACATTATTTGTACTTAATGCCCAATCCTTTTACATCAACCTAAACAGGAACGTGGACAAATATCCACGTTAATATTAATACAACAGAGTTTTCCTTCCATATTGATAAGGTTTGGAGATCCCAAATAATTAATTCCAAAGCGATATTGATCTAATAAACCTACATGAAGATTAATACGCCACGATATATTTATTATCAATACACAAATAAATGTAAAAAACTGAAAACAACATTTCTTAGCGTATATCTATTATTACTTATGATTACTTAAATACGCACAAGAATCTACAGTAGGATCCCAATAATTGATTTGTCTAATATCCATTAGTGACACTTTTATAATTTTTTAGTGTTACAGTATCATGTAGGAGATGGCTGTTCATCGAGAAAAAGGTGTTTACAATATTTTTATGCACAAAAGTTAATAATTTGAAAAGTAAATGCCACAGATATGTAGATGCTCGGATTTATAAAAACAGGTTTGCATGAATCGAGATTAGGAGTGTTGTAGATAATTATTCGTAATATGCGTTTTTGTATAATAAATCCTTTTCGGAGGCTAGCTTCAGAGCATATTATTATACGACATAATGGACTGTACCGTGCTATTGAACACAATTACTAGCTCTTCCTCCTCAAGTTTTTTTTTAAATAGCCGCAATGCAAAGCATGCTTTCTTTAGCTTGTTACAGGCGGCAACAATTTGTGCGGTAAAATTCAAGTGCATATCTATAGCAATCCTCAAGTACGTAACATTATCACTTGAAATAATGTTTTGTAGCAGTGGAACTGATGTACTTAGCTTTATTTTTTGAAAATGCAGACATACTCCCTTCTTTTCATGAAGACTAAGGACTTAAGAATAATTGCCGCACTACTGTTGGAATCGTCTTCTAGCAAGTTTTATTTTGTTGTAAACAACTATCTACAAAATTTTCCCTAACAATAAACGCAGTGTCGTCTGCATATTGAATCAACTTTCCTATATTTATCTGTTTTCCCAAGTCATTGGCAAACAATAAATATTAGTGGGCCCAAGATAGAACCCTGTCCAATTTCAAGTTAATTTTGAATCTAAACCAGTTTAAGGCATGTCCTCGAAGTGCTAGACTTCAATTTTATCTAATATGTACTCATGCTTTACAGAATCGAATGCACATGACAGATCAAATTATATGGTGGTCCTTTATCAAGTAGATCACAAAGAGATGTGTCAGTTCTTAATCAATGCTGATGAGATGAGTACAAATTGCTTATCACTAGATGTTCTTTTATTCGATTAGCAACAGCTTTTCTGAGTACCTTGGCAATTGTACTTACAGAGTAAGACAATAGGTCAATAATTCTCTGTCACTGATTTATCTCCTTTTTCAAGTATTGGCATTAGTTTGCTTTTTTTGGAAGATCGGAGTATTCACAGAGTTTAAAAATGTCCTCCAGAAGTTCTGAAAAATTAAGTTTACCATATTTTAGTAAATTTATAGGCATATCATTAAAGCCCATTGCAGATCAGTTTTTGTAAATGTCAATCATCTTTATAATCTCATTAAGTGTTATGGGATTGAAAAACATAGATTTCGCACTAAAGTCACCAGTTATCATGTCCCCAAAGTGTTGATCTCCCATTTTTTTTTGTTCACTAATTGCCAAATACATCTAGATTTATTTTATGTGCTTGAGTAACTTCAACGTGAAAAATTACTCAAATTTTTGCATACTCAGTTTGTTTATTTTAAGTTACATCTATGCACCATTTTTAGTCAAACATGAATGTTACATGGGAAGTCAAAGGATATCTAGGGATGTTGGAAATTATCATTTATATTTGATTGACATGTAACTTGTTCGCAATAGTGTGAAAAATTCGTTCGTGCTAGATAGCGTCGATAAATTATCTATTCATGTGAGTCAGGGTTTTATTGTAAATTCAATGTTCTGCAATAATTACTAGGCATAACCCAATTTATACTTTACATTTAATGTTTGGCATATAAGTTATAACATTATCTGTTGTAGTTCCAGCTTTATAATTTGTACGATTGCTATTCTAGTGGGCGTGTTTACATAGTTGATTAACATAGAGGATTCCATTACATCTTTTATGTGTTCTTTGTATTTTGTAGTGCATCAAAGTTTATATCACCGATAGTGGCCAAGTTTTTATACTGTGTATTAATATAATTCAACAGTTTCTCAAGTCTCACAAAGAAATTGAAAAATTCTGTTTGTTCGGTATGTGCATGCGATGCACAATATTTTACAGACATGAATGGTACATACAGTAGACTCCTGTATTTTCCGACAGAAAAAGTCGCCTCAGCCGACTACCGGGGTGGTCAGTCCAAAGTTATCTTGGGTTCGACTTCTCAGACGGTACCAAGTAAAAAACTCTCGGGGGGCCGACCTACTTACCGGTTCCCGTTGGTCACATGACATCAGTAAGAGAGTCAGATGTTGTCGGCCTGTGCCAGTTTTAATGACCCTGCTCCGCGCTCCCTCTGGTAAGCGCGCCTACAAACTACGTGTTCTTGTACGTAATGGTTTGTATTAAGATCAATTACCGCAGCCAACCTCATGCATGGCACGTGACTCGTCATGCTCCCTTTCTTTGAGGGCTTTATGGCCGGGTATTTTGTTGGCTAAGTGACTCCTCCTAATACTCCTCCTAAATACCTCCTAAGCTTTGTTATCCGCGCTGATCCTAGAACCTAGCATGTCTGCAGTTAAATCCGAACCCAAGTGCGCCTCCGGGACCTGCCTTTCAGTATTTCAGGCTTGTGTGTTCGGGGCTATCCTTGCATCCGGAATCGCAGTACCCGCAATCCTGTGTTGGTTTCTTTCCTATGCGATACAAGTACTCCCCAAAGCTGCAATGGCCCGTTAGGGCCTGTATGAGGTAGTAGCTTAACCTGCCTCGCTCAGCTTCGTGCCATTACCTAACATCGGATATAAGTCGGTACGTCCATCTGCCCTTAGCGCAATTGTCCCACTCTTCCACCCACCTGTTGATTCTTTCGCGGCGCTTTGGTCGATGTTTTGCGCTCGTAGGTCCTAACCCTTTCCATAGCTAGGAGTCTAATTGGTACAATCCCCGCTATAACGTTTAGTGTCTCTAGGGACACCGTCCTGTACTCACAGGTAATCCACAGAAGCCCCGTTCTTTGGGTTCTGTTAAGCAGTCCTGCGGTTCTCCTTGTACACAACGCCTCTGCGCATTTTGGCGCCGCATAGAGTGCTGTGGATTCCACTACGCTGTTCAGCAGCTTCCTCTTGCCGATTCCAGCTCCTCCCCACCTAGGCACTAGTCTTGCAATCTGCGAACTAATTGCATTGGCTCTCTCTGCCGTGTGTTTGACATGTGATGTCAGCCTGAGCGATTTGTCAAGAACCAGACCCAGGTATTTAACCTTGTTGAAGAACCGCACTTGGTGCCCTGAAATAAGGATGTATCTCGCAGGGACCCCTGCCATTATGAAACCTTATTTTAAATGGCAGGACATCTGCCATTACGTAGACAAGCTCCCTATCCGACAGATAGCTTTGCAGCATCGTCTGCAGGTACAACGGAACCTTCTTCGCAGAAAGTGTTTCTTGTATGCTCCTCCAGTCGGCGGTGTTAATAGCACGGCGGTTTTTTACATCTAGTAGTACAAGTGCACATAACTCTCTTGTGTGCCTTGTGACTACGTGTGCCGCTCTACCAGCCTCGATCACCGCAAGGAGAGCATCTGTTTTTGAACGTCCATCTCTGAAGCCGTATTGCGCCTTGTGCAGTCCGTTGGTAAGACTTAAAGGCTTGAAGCTTTTGTAATAGCATTCTCTCAACGAGCGATCTCCTCGAGCGGAAAATTGGTCTGTATTGTGCCTTTATTTCAAGCGCCGCATGGTACATCTCCTCCCGGTCAAATCCTTGCGGCCCTCTTGCTTTCTCAATGGTAAGCTCGCTCCGGGAGCTGTCTATTGAGAACAACTCTTCCACTATCTTTTCCAGATCCCGCGGAGGAGCGCACTTTTTGTGGAGGCGCCTGGTGAGCACCCTGGTGGGTAGGCCCCACGTGCCGTCCTCCGCCGCATCTTCTAGTTCCTTCCAAGACCACTCCTGACTCCTCCTGACCGCAATACGTAGCTATTTGCGGGAATTTCTAGCCGCGTCTCATTCCAACGTGGCACCTACTGGACCACATCTACTCAGTTTCCGCTTAGCTTTACGTCTAGCCGATTTGGCCTGCCCAGCCAATGTGGCTATCTCAGATGTCCACCAGTAGACCTGCTCTTGTTACTCCGTTGCAATGGAATGTACGAATTGCAAGCCTCGTGCTTACCCATTCGGCTGCTTTCTCGGCCGTACCATGGGACTCCGCGACGGGTATGGATCTCAACGATCTTTATAATCTTTCGGTATCCACGCGCCTGAGCGCTCACCTTTTATATGCCTGGGGTTCACCTCCTCCGTTGATCAATTCGAACCGTATATAATGGTGGCCGCTTCCTGATTCTTGACAGTCCACCTTCCAGTTCCTCAGTCTTTGGTAACTTGCCGGCCTCGACAGGGTTAGATCAATGACTGAATTATGTCTCTTTCTCTTGAACGTCGGGTTATTCCCTTGGTTGGGACCCGTACCCACAAAGAAGATTTCGCATTAAAGTCTCATGCGATAATAAGGTCAATAAAATTTCTATGAAATTAATTTAAATAAAATTTAATTAATGCTTTTACTGTTTCCATATTAGTTATTGCGGCATAGTACACGTACTATTCCTACTATTTGCTTTGTTTCGTAAATTTTTAACTTGACTTGAGGATGGGCACGTGGGAAATGGTTGGTTAGGTTAAGTTAGACAAATTTAGCTCGCGGGCACCCATGAAGATTTTGAAAACCTGCCGCATATGCACATGCATCTATAGTAATTTTTTATCATTTGTGTGTAGATTAATAAATAATAGCTTTTTATAATTCAGTCAATTATAAGTCCAGAGTATGGTAAAAATAACGCACGCTATATTAGAACTACGTATACCAAATAATGACTATGTTTCTAGCGTGAAAATATACAAATTTCACAGGAGAAAAATCAGGGACGTGTAGATGTAGATTACAGCGGAAATTGAATCACATTTCGATAGCATCTTTATGAACCTAGTCTTCCAATACCGCTATCAAACTTTTAAAGTTGCTTTGAAGAAAATAATGAATTTTTAATATGAAAATGAAAAGAAAACAATGTATAAAAATGACCTACGTATACAAAGTACATACAACATTTTACAACAGATCTTAATTTACTTTGTGTGTTGTAAACTAAAAGTTTGTTCGAAATTATTATTGCAAATAAAGTACCCGATTTATATTGTTTGACACTCAAAATCTGGCAGATAAATAGGGTAACATCTATTTACAAGAAAGGGCCACCAGATAATTGCAATATCTAGCGTTACCCATTCATGATTAGTAAGTATCTTAATAACAAAGTTCGCAAAGTTTTTGGTATAAATACGACGAGAATGATGCTGGCTTACTCTCTTTATTGTTTATGCATAGTGTTACGTACATCTAGCACAAATGAGTTTACATGAAACCTTATTTCAAATAATATTACAATTTATGTCAGGGGTACGGAATATAAATACATACATATATATA
>WYDF02181119.1:0-21920 GCA_009867245.2 Adranes taylori | reverse complement strand
TTTAGTGTTACATTCCTCTTTCAGAAAAATAACAAATTCAATGTTTACTCAAATTCAAATGTAGAAAATCAAATCAGTTTTCGATTTTATAAATATTCTTCATAATGATTTTATTGCAGTTTTATAATTATCACTAGTTTTGTCATCGTAAGAATAAGCATAAAAATAATTCTTACATGTGTGATATTCTGCAATTTAATAATTAACCATCCAGAATGTCCAAGTGCCGTTCTCAGAGATATTCTAACGAAATAGGACTGTTTATGGCTACGTACAAACAGTATTATCTTGTGTTATCTAATTGAGTTGCTCTTCTTTAATCGTGCAGTAAATCTGGTGATACTAATATTTCGGTAGGCGCGAGATATGCTTAGCATCGATCTTTCTCTGTTGTTTTCAACCGGTTACTTCTTGTGTCAATTATTTCAGTACTCTATATCCAATAAGCAACTAAAAAAATTTTGATTTTGTACACAATGCATTAATTTATAATAAAGTATAAAGTTATTTACATATTTCAAGAACGTTCAATAAAACAAAACAAAAATATTTTGTGTGAAATGCATTATTTTAAAATAAAACATTTGTTTAGCGGATTTATGTCGTATATACTGTAGATTTCTGTCATTCTTGATATTAGATAAAATAGTGGTTACATTTCCTTTATTTTCAGTGTAACATATAAATCGTTTGGAGAAGTACCTAAAAGATCGGTAGATCAAATCTCAGTATTCGCAAACAGTAGATCCCAAGGCCCAAAACTTGCTAAGAATTCAGCTAAAACTCAAATATCGCATAATGTAGAATTAGAAACATCTTCAGAGGTTAGAATAGAAGTGCAAGAAGATCCGATTGAGAGTACAGACGAGAGAGACGTAAGGATGATTGCATACAAAGCATTACAAAGTCGCCGAAATGCACTTGCTACTGAATTAGATTGTGTTCCATATACAGTTTCTTCCAATCAGATTTTAATGGAAATTGCTAAGAAGAGACCAAAAACACTGACGGAATTACGACGAGCTAATAGTAATTATTATTATTATCTAAATGAACTTATACTGCAATTGATATTTTTTTATCTAAATTGAAACTTTCATACTCATTCTACAGTTGATGGTTTGAGTGACGAAAAAATTCACCTTTACGGTCAGCATTTTGTCAACGAAATCGTAGAGATGTTTGGTAACGCAGTTGACATTAACGCGCAGCTATCCGATGCGGAAGAGATGCCGACAATTCAGGAAATATTACGAACAAATCCAGCCTTCCCAGATGAAAACGAATATGGATCGTTACTCGCTACGAATAAATTGAGAGAACAAGGACTGCCAGTTAATGGTATTGCCGATAAAAAGTATATAAACCTTGTTTTTTTTTTTCAAAAACTTTGAGGTGTTTGTTTGTTTCGTTTTAAGGAAAATTTCACACGAAACGATTTACTCTCAATATCTAACTTTATTAAAATTGGGATATGCTGTGAAAATTGAAGAATTTGATATAAATGATGAGGTTAGAAATTCGCTCGTTAATATAATTAAACGGATAATTGCAAATAAAGGTGAATATTTTATATAATTTCTTTTGCTATCTTATCTCATGGAATAAAACAAAATTCTAATAGGAGTTCTTTATCACCTTAATTATTATTTTAGATTTCCTTTATAAAATAATTATTGATTTTTCAGACACTATCAGTATAATGAATGTTAAGAAACATTGCAAGCCGCAAATAACGTATCAACAAATCAAGATAATTTTAGCTTACGTACAGATAAGGGAACATCTCCATAAATTAGGTGTTCAATACAAAGAATACGAGAGTTTTTCGTACGAACCAGTAGAGATCATCGAAAACAAAGAAATTTATCAGTTAAGTAATCTCAAGAACACAGATGGTGCAGTTAATACAGTTCAAAATGATAATCATATAAGTGAAGCTAAAAATGTAAGTAGTACTCATAATCATTTATTATAAAGTTTATCGAACATACTTCATCATCATCATCATCAAAGCCCTATGTATACGTCCCATCAAATTCCATGAATTTCGACCCTGGGGTTTTGTCATCCAACCTCATATGTTGTAATGTCAGTTCTCCTTTTTGGTCTTCCAGGCGTTAGATATCCTGCGCATTCCCATTTTAATTTATTTTTTGTATCTACACATCAGCAGCTTTTAGTTCTTCCTACTTTCATTACTTATTTTCTCGATGTTTATTCGTTATATTCCAATTAAAGATCTTCCCATTATTCGCTCGCTCACTCTAAATTTTTTGTTTTAGTGAATATAAAAATCTCGATATTAGGTTACGATGAGCATGATATTTGCAAATATCTCATTTTAAGGACATCACTGTCAGTTTCAAAGGTTTATTCGAGCTATCCAAAGTACTTTCCAGTCTTTGCATTTTGGCGATTTATTGCAGCAATGAACATGGTGTAGCTATGATTGTAGTTTTTATTTTGTCCGGAGCAACCATCAGACACTAATAGAAGTTTTATATTTTCATTTACTATTGAAGTCTTGCGACAATAGAATTGAAATATTTAGAAAATTAATTTTCAGTCTAACAATCTGAAGGGACATTCTCTCCATTTTACATGTTTTTACTTAACCTTTGTACTATGTAAAATGATTTATATAAAACTGCCGAGAATAATAAATCGACTGCACAGAAAAAGTAAAAAAGCGAAATTGTTCTAACATCTAACTATTGTATTAGATATAGCAGCTTACATATGTGTACCGATGTACCCAAAATCACTATTGGTTACAGCAAAGGCTTTGTATCAATATTGTTAGCTTGATAACAATACCTTCAGGATTATCTAAAAATCCAGGTATCTTATACTACTAGAATATAATTTTTTTCTCTTTCTGGAATTTCATTTATGTGATTGTGCCTGAATTTGATCGGACAAATATTTCTGGCAATCGTAAGACACAGGACGTCATTATCAAGCACTTTAATAATTTGAAAAGAAAAATACTGTAACTCTCAGTTGGTGAACATGACTGGCGGTGTTCATTCTGGGATAGTTTGCAATTAGCTGCTCGATATCTTTTCCTGCTTTTTTGGGGTTTTCTGAATATTTATTTTATTTTCAATAAATAAAACTTTGTCATTAGAAGATGAAAATATGAGCATTACTACATTAAGAAAAAATTATATCAATTAAAAAGAAAAACATATAATGCATGTTTTTAGATTGTTGGAATCTCAAATTCAGAAGAATCTAAGCAGTTCTCTACAGATAGTAAACGGAGAAAGATTGAGGAGAGTAATTTTAATGAAATGGCAAGCTTTCTCCTTGATTAACGTTGCTTACATCAAAATTTTAAAGAAAATTAAATGTATGTTTATTTTTGTATATTTTTATTAGTGTCTTTTTTTGTATTACTGAAGTTATTAACAGGTTCGCTGCTAGTTTATCTTTATAATTTATTTTTTCCTCCTTACAGGCCCAGTTAATTCTTCTTATATATTCACCTTTTCTTTTATGGATTCGCACTATATTATCAAACGCAGACTTTAGATACATTCTTGCAAACATTCTATACAATACATTCATTATAGTCGCACCCCTGTGTACAGTACCCTACATTTATTTCCGTCGCCCCTCTTATAAACCGGTACAATCCCACCTTGCAACCATGCATTCGGAATACTTTTCCTTTCATTCCAGATCTCATTAAATTCCTCAACCAAAGGTTCTACTTTCTTCTCATACATACACCCCATCCTTTATTCGAAATCCTATCAGATCTTGCATAGATTTCGTTCAGAATGCTTTTCTTATATGATTTGTTTTTAATTTCATCATGTTCTTTATTCACCCCCGGTTTTCTTCACTACAGAGGTTTCCTTTTTTATCAAGTTTCCTTTAATTCCCTATACTACCTTATATCAACTTTTCCTCTTCCAATCTATCGTTCAGCCACAGCGAAAATGTTTCTTCAGTGGGTTAAAGAAATTTATATGTATGAGGAAAATTGATGTTTGAACGCGAACGCAGATGGAGAGATAACATTCAGAGAGCATGGCGAGGATCTGTAATTGATTATGCTTTAATGATTGATAGAGCAGTTGAATTAGTAGATAATACAAGGCAATGCTCTTAGAGCTGAACTTACGCATGCCTAGCGAAATAAACTCTCATAATTTCCCAAAACTTCCGGTTTATTGCGACTTACGGAACGATATATTCCTAGCTTTGTTCCAATAACATCGTAAAACGAAGCCCTTACAAGATATTGCGCTGTGCGCTGGCAAACCGAGATACAATGTACAAAATATGCAATGTGCAAAACAAAATATGCAATATTGGACTGTCATGCTTTCAAATTTATCATATCGAAGTATTTAATAATTATTATGCATTTTGCATCGTGTGGAGAACATCTTAAAGTCACGTCACTCCTTAAATTTCACTTTCAGTATGAAAAATTTTTGTGATTTTTGCACAATTTATATATCTTTCTCTCCAATGATGATATATTAAGTTGACACCCTTCAAAAGTAGCATTTTGTCTTGTGTCTATAACACCTTAAAATGACGTCACTCTAAATTTTGCTCTCAGTATGAAAAAAATTATGTAATTTCTGCTTAATTTATAGTTTATTGTCTTCAAGTATGATCAATTAGAGTAAACAGTTTAGACTGTAAACTTTAGAGCATAGGTTTAGAGATATCAAATTTAAATTCAGAGCCATTAAAGGCACCTGTACACACTGCGACGCATACAAACACTAAGCAATAACTAGCATGCTCTAAAACACATATATTTACTGATGTATATATTTTTAGATTCTTTGAACAATTGCTGTATCCAAGTTTATCTAGATTCATGTTCGAATATATATGATATAACATGAATGAAAATAGAACTACTTTGTCTATGATGACTATAAAACTTCAGTTTTTGTCAGTTAATACAAATATTTTTTTGTAATGAATTTAGAAAAGAATGCGTTCATATCTTTTGAAAAGAATGCGTTCATATCAATTACTAAAATTTAAAAAAAATATTTCAGTTATATTATTGTTTTAGTGTATAATATTGTTTTAGTTCGTTGTTTTTTAAACAGAGTTCAAATTTAGAAACGGCAATAAATCGAAAAAATCTTTAAAATTATATAGTAGTAATTTAGAAATAAACAGTTACTTTGATATTTTCTGTGTTCTAGACTAGTGTGCGAATTTATGATTTGTTGGGTACAAATACAATCATTGTCTTGATATCTCTAAACCAGTGATTCTTAACCTTGTAATGATCGCGGCTCTTAAATTCTTAAAATGTTTTCGCGGCCCCCTCTCACCTATTCTCTATTTCTGAATATTTGGAGATATTTGGAGACATAGATTATATTTGCTGCTTGCTTGGTGAAATACATTAATAGATTATAGCTGTAGAAATTGATTATAGTTTGGAGAAATAATATATAATTTCAAAATCAAAAAAAATACTAATTCCTGCGGTCCACACAAATATCTTTTCGCCCCTCCGTCACTTTAAGACTCCCTGTAACTTTAAGGTGTTCTACACACAAAGCAAAATGCTACTTTTGAAGTGTATTTGATACTTATCTACAGCGATAATTTTTAATATAAATTTTTAAAGAATCACTAATATTAATTAAAGAATAATAATAATTAAATACTTACGTAGATAAATTTTAAAGCATGTTTTACTATCTCGTTTATTTCAATACACAGCGCAATGTATTGCAGGAGCTGATCATTTTTCGCTGTTAGTAAAATTAAGCTAGGAATATATCTTTCCTCAAGCGTACGAATCCGGAAGTTCTGGGGAATTTATGGTATTAGGACTGCGTTAAGAGTATTACCTTATATTTTCTACTTCTTCCACTTCTCTATTATTCATTAAAAGTCAATTAATATCCTCCTCCGTGCCCTCTGAATGTTATCTCTTCACATCAGTTCCTTTCATGCATATATTCCCCACAAATAAATCCTCTTCTTCAACCACTCAACCATTATTTTTTCTAAGATTGAGTAATAGTTTAGAAAAGGAAAAGTTTGTATGAGCTTGTATATGATATTAAAAAGAACTTGATAAAGGGCAGAAACTTGTACAGGGAAGAAAAGCCTATGAATAAAGAAATGTACGACCACTAATCCAGAATAACCAACCCATTTTTATACAGTAGTCCCAATGTTGAAACTATCCTTGGTGCAGTGAACTATGTTCAAAAATATAGTTGGCAGCGAAAGTGTTAAGTAATATTTAATACCAACGTAATATTTAATACCAAATAATATGTTTGTGAAGAATCATTTATTTGTTTTCATCATTTTGAAATTGGGCATAAATGTTTATAAGTTTATCAGAAAATGTTTGTATATTTATAAAAAATAAATGTTATAAAATAAAAAGTTAGCATAATAATAGAATTTTATTAAATTGTTTTAAATTTTCTCTTCACTTTGAAAATATTAATTGTATATCATTAAATTATTTTAAATTTTCCCTTTCTTTCCAACTGTTTTTCATTTTCTGCAATTTCAATCTACGTCTTTCATACTCCCTGGATTTTCTTAGTTCTTCTCTTTTCTTCTGCTCTTCAACACTATCATCTTTATTAAAATAATTATCTAATTTTCTGACTAAAAGTGACCGCGCAGTTCTTCTGTTCTCATCCAAAGATCTGCTCTGATGACATTTTACGACTAGACCTTAAAAAGCATTTGCCCATAATACAAATTTAAATAGAAAATAAAATGGTCTAGTTCTGTTTCTCGGTATTTAATTACCTAAGAAGTACTAGACGTAATATCTACATCAATTGGGAGAAACTCGATACACTGAGGAAAAGAACATTCAATATGATAAATCATGATTTGCAATTTTTTAAAAGAAAAATGGAATTAATTGATTATTTGACAATATAAAGTATCAGGACAGCAGAGTGTTTTAAAAAGCTCCCTTTAAATAAGTTTTGGATAGAGGATTTGCATTTTCTTTTTAAACAAAAATGAAACTATTTGATTGTTTAACGATTGGAAGTATCAGGACAGCAGAATGATTTGAGGTACATTTATGATTTTTTTGATTCACATTTAGTTTTTAATAAAAAAATTTAATAATAATAAATATTTAAAAGTACCAGGACAGTAGAATGTTTTAAGATGCCAGCCGCCTTTAAATAATTTTTGGATACATGATTTACATATTACATTTCTTTTAAAAAAAAATGGAACTATTTGAAGTATCAGAACAACAGAATATTTTAAGAGGTGCCTTGATGATTTTTTTTATACTTTATTCACATTTTTTAATAAAAATATTAGATTGATTGTTGAACCATTTAAAGTATCAGGACAGCAGAATGTTTTAAGAGATGCCTTTATAATTTTTTGATACTTGATTGTAGTTTAGTTTTTAAGGAAATGAAATGAATTAATTGTTGAAATATTTAAAGTATCAGGACAACAGAATGTGTTCAGAAGCGCTTTTAAATAATTTTTGGATACATAATTTACATTTATTTTTTAAAGCAAAATTGAACTCTGATTGTTTAACGATTTGAAGTATGAGGACAACAGAATGTTTTAATCATTTATAAATTTTTTGATACTTCATTCACATTTCTTTTTAATAATAAAAGAAATTTATTGATTGTTGAACTATTTAAAGTATCATGACAGCGAAATGCCTTAGTGAATTTTTTCATACTTTATTCACATTTTTTTTTGCTAAACATGAATTAATTGATTGTCAAAATGTTTAAAGTATCAGGACAGCAGAATGTTTTGAGGCTCATTTAAATAATTTTTGGATACATGATTTAAATTTCTTTTTTAAGGAAAAATTGAACTCTTTGATTCTTTAACGTTTTGAAGTATCAGAACAGCAGGATGTTTTAAGTGCTTTTATAAATTTTTTGATACTTGATTGTGATTCACATTTTTTTTTAATAAAAAGGAATAGATAAACTGTTGATCTATTTAAAGTATTAAAACAGCATAATGTTTTAAGAGGTATCTGAATTTTTGATACTTGTTTAATTTTTTTTTAATAAAGGGGAATTAATTGATTGTTGAAATATTCAAAGTATCAGTGCAGTAGAATGTTTCAAGAGGCGCTTTTAAATATTTTTTAGATACATGATTTAAATTATAATTATTTGTGGGAAACAATTATTTTAAATTATTTACTTATCTTGTGTGGATTTTTACGTAAATAAAACTTGTTTTTGATAAAATTTAGGGAGATATCAGAACAAAAATATTAAGACATTTGTCCGTTAAAATTATTTCTTCTTTAGAGTCCGTGTACATTCTTCAGTGTGCATTAAAGGGAGGTTTAAACTACAGGCAGGTACATACGAATGGTTTGTGACTGAATCATTTTTGATTGAACTAAAGAATTCAGCGAGTGACAAACACTCTAACAAAGTTTCGATTTATAAATGGTCGTACAAATTGCTTTAAATCTTATAAATAGGTTTTTTATTTGTAACTTTCTCTTTACAACGTTCTACATTTTTCCTAACAGAAATTATGTTTGAGGTTATTTTACAACTCTAGAAAAACAAACTGGGAGAGTCTGTCATTTTACGTAAAATCTGATTAAAGAGAGTAAATGTTGTTTGCTTTAACTTCATTGAGTTGCCTTAACAGTTGATAAAATGCTTAACAACTATTATAAAGCGATAAAAAATCAGCAATTTTGTTTAGCGATGTAGGTAAATTGGGTTAGCGTTGTAAGTAAGTTGGAACAACGAAATAAATCTTTTAAGAAAAATGGAGCTATTTGATTGTTTAACGATTTGAAGTATCAAGACAACATGATATTTTAAGAGCTGCCGTTATAAATTTATTGATACTTGATTCACATGTCTTTTGTTTAATGAAAAGGAATTAATTGATTGTAAACTACTTAAAAGTATCAATACAGCAGAATGTTTTGAGGCCCCTTTAAATAATTTTTGGATACAACAGAAAAATGGAATTGATTGTTTAACGATTTAATGTATCCGAAAAACAGGTTTATTTGAGGTTTCTTTTGTCAGATTTGCTGAATGTTTTAAGAGGTCTGTTTAAATATATGTTTGATACATCTTAGAAAATTATTTTCTCTTTCGACGCTTTACATCCCGAAAGTAATCGATTTATTTAGATATCTTGATTCATACCGCAGTAATTTTTAGCCTTTTTAGTGTCCTAATTGCTGAAAGGAAGTATTTGAGTTATTTTGACACAAATACCGCAGAATTTTAGGTATTTACATTCATCAGTCGCGTACATAGGGGGTTTTATGGTGTTAACACCCCCGAAAGGTGAGAAAAGTCGTAACTGTACTTGTTGAAATGATTTTCGAAAAGATTATCCAACGTATTTTGATATATTATCATTTTATTAGGAACTATTTTCTTCGGATTCCTGCACTCCAAGAAAGTGTTTCTCATTGATTTTGATAAACTCTTTAGTACTTTCAGTGTCCTATACACAGGAAAGAATTATGAGTTATTTTGAAATGTACCTCAGTAAATCTGTTGTTTTCAGATTCAGGTTCTTAGATCGGAAAATGATTTTGTGCAGTACTTTGATAGACATTTTCTTGGATGTCTTACATACCGCAACAGATATCTTAAATACAACCAAAATTCCATTTTCTTTGAAACGAGCGATACTTGTACAACAGAAAATCCATTTTTCTGTCAGTAATCAGCATGGGTTCCAGTTAGTAAGTAGTTCATAGTCTCATTATGTATTAATAAAGAAAATACGCACTTTACGTTTTTTTAATCCATCCTACACACAACAGATTGGACAAGATCGTTATATTCGAGGAAAAAAGATTTGATGGTGTAACTTTCTGGTTAAAGAACAAATGCAGATATTCACAATGTACAGCTATAAAACAATTTCTTATAAGATTGTTAATGACAAATATTTATATAGATGTAATTTTAATAAAACCAAATATCTTACCTGTAGGAATATGTTTTAAAACTACACAATTTGCGGTTTTATTAGTGGCTTGTCCTCCAGGACCACCTCCTCTTACAAACTGTTCTTCTAATTCAGTTTTCACTAGTTGAGGCACCCTTGTATAATCTATAGTATATTTAAATCTTGATAAGTTGCCAAAGCAAACCGAACGTAGTCTGTTAAAAATTATCATTTCACTGTTTGGCGTTCCAATAAAGCTATTCCTTTCTAAATAATTACAACTTAAGTTATTACAAAGTATAAATTAAATACATGAAGTATAAAGTTACCTCAAAACTGTATTGTACTTTAGCAGCATCTGCTAATGATTTATTGTTTTTAAACTCTGTCTTGATGCGATAGTTATAATACTTTTGATCAGTATATTTTAAAACTTGGCCATATCTTAATAAATCTTTATACAATCTTAAAATTTGTGTAGTACTTGGCATATTCATAATTTCATATTTTAACCTATTAAACAACGTCTTGTGGCTTGATCACTTGTTGTAACATACTCATTTATAGTCGGCCTATTTCTGCTGTGTAGGCTTATCACCGACTATGTGTTTTAACGTCAAGCCTCTGCCATCGACGCTGATAGGTAGGGTATCAGATAATTTCGTCTTTACCAACCTTTATTGATTAACTCGTAAAGAGATCCTTTATAGCGCGGGTCAACGCATACACACTGGACCGAAGTTTTGCATGTACATGATTCATAGATGTACGAAGCATAGGTAGATGTACATGATAAATTATAGTTACCTTCCTCCTATAATTACCCTCCTCGTCTCGTGTGTTGTTGTCTAGATTCGATCAACAACTCAAACCATTGTTTACGGTGGGGATCGAACCCGGGGCTCTGAAGTGGAACTCATGCATCTTATCCACATCGGTACGACGTCGGCTGATCATTGTTTCATACAGTCTGATATCTAATAGGTAGGAATGTACTGGTCCTGTTATTTTAAAACACGCCTGTCTTAACAACAATTTTATACCTGTGACAGACCAACTCAGTATCAAGTGCAATCAGGAACTTGTAAATGATGAAAAATTTACTATTAAAATTATAGGGAACACAAAACGTAAAAAAAGCTAGAACTAGAAATTGCACAATCCTAAAACGTAATTAAAAAAGGAGACACATATAAAGATCCCATAAAAATAAGAAGATAAATACAGATGCGCTCAATACAAAACACTCACGCAACTTACAGGAAGAAATAGAGGATTAGGTTTTAAAGATTAGTCAATTACACATACTTCAAATTATTTGCTTTTATGCATAGTTAATTATTAATTTATTATATTATAATAAACAATATAGAAATATGATTAAAAAAATTCTATTTCCATAAAAACAGACCTACTGTAATAAAACTATTGTTTCATTTAGTTAACTTGTTAAATCGAAATTCAGATACTTTTGTGTATGGTTTTTAACCTAAAACATGTTTACTTTTGACTTCTTTCATAATTCAGACGAAGAAAGTATAGATTGTTCTACTGATAAAGCATCTATAGAAATAATTATTCCTTCACAAGAAGTTAATATTAATTTTGAAGAAGCCAAAAAAATTCTAGAGGATATAGGTGGCGAACATCTAACAATAGATGGCATAAAGTACATGTCTGATAAAACAATAAACACATACTTGGAAAATTTTAATAATGCAAACGCTGCATTTAGAAAGGCAATTAAAACTCAGACTGATAGAGTTTCCGCAATTTACGAAGGGGGAGCTAAAATATGGGAATGTACTTTTGATCTATTAACGTTTATAAAAGAAACTGCAATTGATTTGAAACAGAAGAGAATTTTAGATCTAGGTTGTGGAACGGGACTTATTGGAACAAAAGCTCTTTTGAAAGGTGGAATTGTTTATTTTCAAGATTACAATGAAGATGTAATCAAGTATATTACTATACCAACTACAATATTGAATACTAATAATGAAGTTGTAAGGAATTGCTGTAACTTTTTTTCTGGTGATTGGTCAAGTTTTGCAGATATAATTGCTTCTACTTTGTTAAATGATCCAAATAAATTTGATTATATTTTTACATCAGAAACAATATATGATACTAAGAACTATGAAAAACTATGCACAGTATTTGAAAAATTACTCAACAGAGATGGCGTTGTATATTTGGCTGCGAAAACATATTATTTTGGGGTTGGTGGTGGCATAAGAGAATTTGAAGAATTTTTACAAAAACGAGGTTGTTGGAAATATGAAATTTGTTGGAGAAATGTGGATGGTGTACATAGAGAAATATTACAAATTACTTTCGTATAAAGAGCTGTTTTACTATTTTCAGTCTTATTGTTTAAAAACTCAATGAATAGACGAACATGTTTAATTCCTTGCGTATACCAACGAAAACATTATCGGAACATTTAAGAATCAAAAATACAGCACAGTTGAAATAAAATATCGTTTAAATGTTAGATTGCTTATAATAAAATGGGGTTCACACGTTTTTCAATCACAGGTTAACCACTGACTAAACCAAATTGTTTTCTGACCAGTTTAGCCTGTAAAAAGGAATCTCAAGCAATAATTTACAAGTAGATAATAAATGCACTGAGTTCAAGTAAAAGCGAAACCGCAAAATAAATAAAAAGTAATATTTACAATTTTTTCTAGATGTAATCCTTATTATGGATCACTATATTACGGGGCTGTCCACTCTCCATCCAAAATTTGTATTTTACGCATATTGCGATAGTGTTTTCACCACTAACTACATATAAATATACACTAATCAATATCTTCGTATCTCGTTCTCCCAAAATAAATTTTATCTAAGAAAGATTAGACCACTGAGACTGTCACTCAAAAATAATAAAGGAGTTTCCAGTGCTAGCCACAAAGAACGATCAACAAGACATGTATTTAGTGGATTATTTAGTTTTGCTATTAAATGCCCTTTAATTGTCAGAGATGTCAAAATGACTAGGAGTCTATCATAAGTTTATGTAGCGGTTCTAATATACCTATACCCAGTCTAATCTACGCTGCCTATACGCAGAGTTGTGAGGGCAGAGACTGCCTGTGAAGATCACTACAAACAGACCGTGTATCAAAAATATTAATATTTTCTGGAATGCAAGAAGTGGGATGTGCTATTTTTAAGATGGCAATATAATAAGTTAAATAATTCTTTATCAATAAATATATTTAATACTTAAAATCTATGACATTATATCACAATGTGCTTTTGGTTACGTATTCCTTTCTCTATTTGGTATTTACAGGGTTGCCAAATTATATTAAGTTTTAAAATAAACGTTCTATAATAATTCATTTTCCTATTCATTTGAAGCATTGCAGTTTTTTTTTGTTTTCGTTACATTTCAAAATAAGAATTTAGTTTGCCTCGAACTTATTTTTCAAATTAACGCTATTAAAACTATTAGACATGGAAACATATTTTCTTTCAATGAGGTGTAAACAAAATGCATAAAATAAGTTTTTAATTAGCACATAAAAATTATTAGCCTTCACTACCTCTAAAACCTGTAAACTACGAAGTAAATTGAACGTTTGATCCAAACAGTTTATGATAATATAGATAAACTATTTCGTAAAACAGTTTATCTATGATAACTATGTTTATCACAGCAATAGTAAAACCTGCAATCACTTCTTCAAACTACATACAATCTGACAATTTACATAGAAATTCGTGCTGTCAGCAATCAAGCTTTTTATCATAAATTAGCTGCCAATTACTTGGTTCGTTGTATCCAAGCAAAATAGATGCATGCAACAAGAGCGAATAAGACTCTTTATCGACTGCTTGCGATATTACCAACCAGCGTTTGATCCATTCGACCATTTCATCTGTTTTCAAGTTGGTCGGATTGAGACCACGTAAATAACATGCATTGCGTAAAGCGTCTAAAGGTAAATTTTGTGCACCACCCTCCATAATTATCGCATGATCCATTGTTTTCAAAATTCCAGCTTTATCTTCCAGTCGACGACGAGCGTACCAACCTAGAAACACATTCGTACCGAATAATGTTTTTATTATCAAAAATTGATAATTGATGTTACTTGTAAGTAAACACCCATTCAAGAAGCAACCAGAAAGTTCATAATATATAATCAGATGCTTAACGTGATTTCTAGTTAAATACTTTATATGAAACGGTTTCGTGAGAAACAATTCCTTGCATTCTACGATGTGTAATGTAGATGGCTGAATGCCACTTCCTATACAACCTAAAAAATAAATGTTACTCAGTTTTCGAAATCGATCTTAAATACTACAATGCCTTGAATAGTGTTGGCAATTGGTTCCGATAGTTTACCCAACTAATCCGTACGATAGGTTATCGGTCTATTTATAGTGTCTTTCAACTGAATGTATTTAATCATATATCAATTAAAATAGTATTCTATACTTTTATCCCCTATTCTATTATAAATAGTATTCTATATCTACTATCGGAATAACTTAACCCTTAGTGTAAAAAGGGGTCAACTCAACTTTTTAATAACATGAGATAATTCCTAATTGCACTACATAGCAAAACCATTTGATTTTACACAAAGGGCGCATTCTACTAACAAATTTGCCAGACTAGGCATGATTAAGAGTAAAATATCAGTGACTATGACTGTTCACAATTTTTCTTCTTCGAAATTGATCCGTTTTTACACAAATGGTTTCGGGAGATATTTTGGAAACCAGAAATATTTTTAAATCTAAAAATATAACAGATTTATTATCTCAGCTCGACGACGCTCATATCTCAGGCTCTAAATTATCTCATATCGAAAACTTTGGTCAAACTGACTATAATGTTTTATCAGAATTAGTTCAAGATAAAAAAAAGAAAACAAAGGCTGATAGAACAAAGTGATCTAAACTTAGAAAAATGTGTGCTTCATAAAAAATAAAATATGTTTTCACTAACACCTAAAATTATCGCAAACATATTACAAATAATTTGTGCATTATTTATATTGACCATAATTTCAATGTACTAGGTACAAAGGTTCAGGAATGGATGGTTATTAGATTATTTAAAGTACTCAAATATAATAATATAATAAATAAACCTAATGTAAGAGGCATTATTTGTGTTACATACCTAACACATTATTCCATTTATCATAAAGCTTATGGTCTTTCAACAATGGCAACTGTGTTTGTAGATGTCTGAAAATTGGTCTATTGTGAAACAACTTTTGTCTTAAATAGTAAATACGAAACATATTCTTTTGCTCGATATTCCAGAAATGCGATGTGAGCAATTGTCGCGGAAACATAAATATGAGCGGTAGTATTATGTAGTTGGCAAAAGGAAGTGCAGATGTAATTAATATAGGAGCAACCTATAAACATTTTTGTATAACAATTATTGTTCAACATTAATGATAATATTAACTATAGTTTTGGAATACCGGGTGTTCCAACCTATGGGGAACCCCTCATAACGTCGTTATTTCGTAAGCAATTTGTACCAAATTTGAAAACATTAGTAGAAATTGTAAATATATATATTATTTGCTTATCAGTATATATATATATATATATATATATATATATATATATATATATAATATCCTATTATTAGCTTTTATGATCAATTAAGTTATTAAATCTGTAATATATTAATTTAATACAGTGTATTGAATTCAGAAAACAACTCAACCGTTTCAATCATCCTAAAACATGAAAAAAATATTATATGCAAACAATTTTTAGAGCATTTCTTATTTACATGAGTAGCAATTAGATGATCAAATCTATTTAGGACGCATTGAAAAGCGATTTTTTTTTTAAATATAAAAATGAAAGTAAGAAATAACACATTTTTGAACTTGGGTCAGATGGATATTCCAAACATATAAGTTGTCCCATTTAAAACTTAATATATGTAGCTGGTATCATTTCCGGAAAAACCAGAGGTGTAACTCCTTTATATATTAAACATTCAAATTTATGTCACTAAAGTCATTAACCAAAGAAACCTTAACAGTTTTTGATAGCTTGTAAAAATCAATAAAAACCCTAAATCAATAAACATTTCAAATTTGGTTTAAATAGATTCAAAAATAATAGTTATAAAGGCGGTTTCATCCGCTCGGCCATCCGGAATACCAGTTTACTCTCAAAACTTTTATGAAATATACTTACCTTCCACATATCATTAGGTATTTTGTCATATAATTCCAATTCACGTCGTGTGAGTGTTCTCAAACCATCCGGTGAATTATTAATAATTCTATTGATTTTTATAAACTCCATAACGTCTTTATAAAATTCTTTAACACCAAACATGAATCCCTTATATGTTGATACAGTTTTAGGAAATCTGTTCTCCAGAGTTGTATTATAACTTTTTATATAATCAACATATTTATGAAAAAAATAAAATCTAATTTTCTTGTTCTTCGCCTTTTCTATAAAGGGGTCAGTACTAACATATCTAATTTGCTTCATTTGTAAACTAACTGTATTTGATCTACTACTTTTAAGAGCAGTTTCTGAAATCCACTTTGTAATCATTTTTTATTAGAAAAAATAAAATAATCTCCGCCTCTGGTATACAAATGCCAATGTATTTTCATTTATGTCGAATACTCCAAGTCTCGTAAATTTTTGCTTTTAAAAACAAAACACAACCTCAATTTATTTCAAATTTCTAAAAGAATGTTTATTAATTATTAATATGATTAATTAATTTTTACAATGTCTGGCACCAAAGATATATCTGGTACTCTAAGACCTGTACGTCTAAGTATTAGTGCGAGTGTAAACAAACCGTTCATAAGCCCAGCTACATTAAAAAGTACCGAAACATATTCTAATGTATTAGGATTATCAATAACACCAAGCAGAAGGACTTTAGGTTTAGCAAAAACTCTAAAAAGAATACAACAGAGCCCTGTTACATCGAAAATTGTTCAGAGCATAGATGTTAATTTGGTAAAACAGGACGAAGAAATGCCTAAAGTAGAAGAAAAACTAAAAATACCGCTCAAGGAATTAAACAAAAATATCGAATCTGTTGAAGATACGGTTGATGGAAAACCGACAGTAGATGTAGTATTGCAGCCGCATAAAGTTGAAAAACTTGCAGAAGAAATTGAACACACAAAATCAACGAAAACCCACGAAGCACTTCTTGAACCAATTTTAATACAACACACTGATCCTAAGAGTGTAACTCGACAAACAAAAAGAAATTTATTTAAAACGAAAATGGTAAATTCCAGTAAAAATGCTAATGAAGCAAATAAGATAGATATCAAAGATGAAAAAGATATTAAAACTAAAGGAAAGACAAAAAGACAAAACTTTTCTCAAAATACGAAAATGTGGGCCGATGGAGACGATTTTGCTTCTTCGGAAAGTCCACGAAACAGAATTTCAACTGACTTTAAAAAAAAAGTTAAAAACAAAGTATCTGAAAAACAGAAAAATGTTGCGAAGAAATCTACTAAAAACAAAATATATACGGAAGATAGTGATGATGATTTTATAATAGCACCAAAGAAAAAGTTGCGAAGAATTTTGAGTAGCCAAAACAATTCATGTTCTTCTATATCACACTGTCGAGTTGAATTGGAACAATTAACTAGTAATGATTTAAATCCCGAAGAAAAATCCGATAAACAGGAATTGGATTCGAAGAAATCTGTTAAAAACACCAAAATGCATATAGAAGATACTGATTTTAAAATAGCACCAAAGAGAACGCTAAGTTTTTTGAATAGTCAGGAAAATTCAAGTTCTTTTGTATCAGAATGTCGAGTTGAATTTGAACAATTAACTAGTAATGATGAAAATCCGCAGCTAAAACCGTATTTGGAAGAAAACGACTTAAAAGTATTAAGAACTAAAATTTGCGAAATGGATGTGAAGCTAAAAGAAAAATTGGATACTCTGGATAAATTGAAACAAAGTAAATTATATAGGAGTAAACATTCCTTAAAAGATTTGAAAGATTTGACAACGGTATGGAAAAATGGTGCTGAGCAGGCTTTAAGAGACTTACTGGTCAAATTACAGGAAATTGGTACCATTTCCATGGAAGAAGTATTACGAAAGATTCAAGGAACATCGTTGTTCACATATGATAATATCAATGACTCTTTTGTATGGCAATAGAATTTCAATTATCAGATGTGGTTCAGAAACAGAAAAATAGTAGCAGTTGATAATTTAATACAAAGTATTCAAAGGTAAAAAGGATCTGTAAATTATTTATATAATAAATACTGTAGTTTTCATTTAGTTTCAGTGTTTTAATTTATTTTTCATAAAAGTAACTAATGAAAAATCCGGCACAGTTCTCTTATACAATAAAGTTTCGTTACTTGAATAAATGTATCAATCTTAAACTGATGTTTCTTTTGCAAGGCTTTACTATAACAAACTTGAAGTTCTTGATACTGAATTTTTCGATGTACACATTGTTATTTATCGACTTTCATCGGATTTATTCGTTTTTTTAGAATCATTCAATAAATTTCTTAATCGCTTAATTTAATGTCACTGTAAATTCTAATTTAAAATCTTCCGCCAAATTGGTATTCTTGGCGGTGCTGTATTTATTAAAAATAAATGTTAGCGGTAATTATAACGTTCTTCAGGATCTTTGGCAGATCTGAATAATATATGATTTACATACCTTTCTTACATAAGACATACATCAATCTATAAACTTAAATATATCATTTTTTTCATTCCTTTTGAAATAAAGAAAAATCTAAATAGCACAAAAAACGAAACTTAAGGATCAAAATCTGTTCAACTTTTTCTACTTCATCTACATTTGACTTTCACAACTTTTTACCTACCCGTAAATCTCTTCCTCCACACGCATCTTTCATAGCGTAACAACTTTATACACGTTCCTATTATTCAACCTCATTTTACTAATCTCTTTTATTATTTTCCGCATTATTCTGACACTCTGTGACTATCCACACTCTTCAATTTTCTGCTACTATCCTTTGCGCTTAATTCCACTGCCCTCACTCCTTCACCTAATCCTTTCATCTTTCCTCATTCTCACACGAATTCTGCATCTTCTTGCGCTCTTTCATCCGTGGACCTTACAACGTTCGCTTTATTTATGCTGCAAACTGGCCTTCAGCGTTACTTTTTTAGAACGTTCTATTGAGTTTTTTAAGTTATTGCTTAATACCGCTTACTGCTACAGTAAGTCTGCTACACTTTTCATTTTTCCGAGCCACAATAACTGAAGAATTGTTTTTAATTTCTTTATGCTAGTAAGATATAAAATAAAGTTACTTATCTTAAAAACATTTATATTTCAGTTGGCTACTTTTGTTTGTCAAATAATAATTCAATATATGATTGTATTAAAATACAAGCTGTGTATTAATTACTTGGTTTCAGTGCTCGAGTGGTCGAACTAGAGCTTTAATTTTCTAAGATTGCATTGTATTGTATTGAATGTCACTCATTAATATAAAATCATCGACACCTATCAAGTTTGTATGTCTCATCGAGAGTGGTTGTTCGGTGTCACGGAAAACAAATACTGCGGAGTATGTTTACATATCTTAAACAGTATGTGAACTATACTGGATAATGTCAATTACAGTCTGCCTGTAAACAGAAGATTTTTGGTGCTGTGAGAGAGAATGTAGAAGTAGAAGAAATGCAGAGCTCGAGATACTGTATGGACAACCAGATCTTCTAAAAGAAATTAAACGACGTACACTGAGATGGTTGGGACATGTTCTATACTACATTAGTTTAAAGTAGTATAGCACAAAAACCATTAGTTTAAAACTTCTTAAAATGACCATGAAAATATACTTTCAATCAACCATTTAGCATAACCGGTATAATAGATCTCCACCAAGCAGAACCAATTTGAAGAGATAATTGGTTCAAATTTCGGAAACCCTTGTGATAAGGCTTCACCTTCATTAGACGATTTACGTTTTCAATTGGGTTCAAATTGGGTGTATGTGAAGAGCAGTCATGCAATGCTGTTTTCGAATTTCCAACTACTACAACGGGTATGTCGGTGTTCAGGATCATTGTATTCTGCAAATTTCGAGCAGGTGGCAACAACCCTATATGATACAATTTTAAGATTTTCGTAGTTAAAATTGTCTGTAAAAAACACAGGCTGTCAAATGCTTTAAAATTGAAGCAATCCAAACATGAACCTTTGAGATGTTTAATGGTTCGCTGGATAAGTTTTTGCCGCAATTCAGCTATCATTTCGTCTTAGTGATCAAGCCCAAAGCGAGATTTCATCAGTGAAAATAACATTATTTGAGTAATGGTTTAAAGCTTGCTTCAGCCAGTTGAGACACTTTCCGACGTGAGTTGCTGACAATAAAGATTTCAGCGTCTTACTTTGCCATGTTATATTACTTTCACGCTAACTGTTCTTATGATGTTCACGCTTACATTTACTCCATTTAGTGTTATTGTTACCTGCCATTTTCACAATATCTTGCTTTCATTTCAAAAAGAATCCCATTGTCTGAAATTTTGAAATGTTTATCAGGTAAGTCATTTACATTATAAATCTCTTGGTGTAATCTAATCCGCTTAAGAATTGTTTCGACTTATACGACGTTGCCCAGAAATTAATCTTTGGCTCCTTAAGATGAACGTCTAGGAAAAATACTGCTTCCTAGACGTTGCTTGAACACTGCATTTCATTACATATTATTTTTATAAAAAAAAGGCTATACTAAAATGATTTCGTATTGAGACGTGAATTAGATGACATATAAAACAATTGTACCATACAGCCAACTAGACAAAATATCAATTGCTGTTTAAATTGTAGAAGACAAACTTTTGACTGTAAATTTAATGATTATTTTAGATTTTATAGAAGTTCGTTCATCGAAATTAACCAAAAAGGGATTAATCTCTTTCAACCTCAGGGTGAAACGTTCGAATAATATTAAAAGATTTGAAAATTGCAGAGAAATTCATGCTCGGAAGTACGGAGAGTAAAAAACATCGAAAAAATTGATTTCTTTTTCTAGTGTGAAGAAAAATGGAAGAGGCTAGTGTGAAGTCAAGAAAAGTGGAAATTCAAGACAATATAAGCAAGAAGCTTAGGTCTTCGACGTAGGTATGATGAATGTTATATGTATGAATAAGCTTTAAATTTGAAACACAAAACTTTTTGTTATTATTTTTACTTAAATTAGAATACTTGCTAATGTTATACTTGTTTCATATAAAATAGAGAAATATTTATTATTTATTGCGGTTATGTTATATGTAAATTATAATTGATGTTACGTTGAAATTAAAAACAATTTTCCATTTAAATCTATAATCTATAATTATCAAAAGATATAATTATAACTTTAATTACGTACCTATACTTTTTTGGAAATTGTAGAAGCTATAGGATGTAAAATATCTTCATCTTCTTATATTTGTTTACCGTGGCCTATAACCGACGCAACTGATAGGAATTTATGAATTGACTAATTCCTTTAGTTATGTCTACATAACTTTACTCGAGTGAGGATAATTATAATGAGGATAAGACACCCTATAAGGATATACAGGCGACAATTAATATAGGTAGATGTAGGTAAAACCCTGCTTAAACGGAGAATTTACCTTACAGCAAAAAGGACTACGACTTTTTAATTTTATGATCTCTATAAATTTTAGAACAATTTGTTTCGCCCTACATTAATTTTTATAATTTATATTTACATTTTTTTAAATATAATAAATAATCGTATATCCTGGCCCTTGGAAGGACCAATATTTGATTAATACAAAATGGAGCAGGTAATTTTCTTATATAACTCTAAATGTTTAATTTCTGTAGCAAACAAAGGACATCCAAAGAAAATATGTTTCAAAGTCCCCCTCGCCCCACAATCACAGTTAGGGGAATTTGACAATTTTAACCGATATTTATGTTCGGGATACAGGACATGTCCCATTCTAAG
>WYDF02181008.1:0-17363 GCA_009867245.2 Adranes taylori | reverse complement strand
TATGAAAGAACGGTGATGCTGGATGATGAGGAGAGGATTGTAAAAAGTGTGTATGTGAAATAAATAATGGAGATAAGGGTGTTAGCAACGAATGGTGAGGGATAGAAGAAGGTTATATGAGAGGTGTGAATGATCAATGGATGAATCTTGTACAAGGATGAGGGAAGATATGAATTATGAGGTAGAGGTAGAACAAACGTTGCAGGACATAGAAGTACAGGAGAAGCATGAAAAATAAGTAGAGGAAGAAGTAGGACGAGGGAGCATAGTGTATATGTATGTGAAGCAATGTTGTGGACGGATGAACAAAGGATGGTTGCGGGTACTTGGAGGGTAAACATGGGGCATGGAATAAGGGACACAGACGTTATGAAGAGAATAATGTGTGAGATTAATAAGAGGACGAAGTGAATGTGATGAATGCTGGTGGGAAGTTTATGTAGTGAAAGGGTGGAATGATGCAATGTGAAATGAATATAAATGTAATAATGGAAGAAGGGGCGAGATGCGGGGAAGTATAAATGAGTTGGGAACAGAAGGTGGCGCCGAGGGTGTGTGGAAAAGAATTTTGTTAGGGCTTGTAAGACATAGGGATGAGAAAAAAGAAGGAGGACAGGAAAAAAGAATAAAAAGAAAGATAGAAAGAAAGGTTACGTGAACACAATGCGGGAATGAATCAGAAGGAATTGAATGGGAGAGAAGAGAACAAAATATGGATGTGACGAATGTGTAAATTAATTATCGAGTGAGGAAAATGACAGGTTGTAGGAAGAAAACAGAGGAACGATACAACTAAAATCGTTTATGTGTAATGAATTTTGTTACATATCTTGTTTCTATCAATTTCTTTCATGAGTTAACGCGAGTTATCATCGAGATTAAACGAGCTAACAAAAACGCACGATTAAACACAGAAGTAAATTGAAACAAAATTATGCTACGTTAAATATCTCAGTTCATATGAAAGTTGAGAAAATGAAACTTAGGGAACATAAAAACTATGGGACCCCAATTTTGCCAATACGAACAATTGAATATACTGAATCGATTTTAAACAATAAAAAAAAATTCAAATGACTCAGGAGTGGAGGATTTATGGGTTGGCATAGACAAATTCGCAAAATACGTCAGACTGCCCTGATAGAAATTTTAGAAAAGTCGGCAAAGTGGGCAGAGAAGTTGCCTACAGCATAGGCAAATATGGAGATCAAGGGATTCATGTGTTGGCGAATGGGCGGGTAGGGGAATTCAAAAGTTAAAGGAAGTTGTCCGCGCCGTAATCAAATATAGGGATCGAGTATTCATCTGTTAGCGAATTCGTACGTAGACAAATTCAAAAGGTCGAGGTAGTATGGCGTGCAAAACACGCCAGACTGCTCTGTTAGAAATTTTCCAAAAGCGCGTCAAGGCCGGCCGGAAGCCGTGGAAAGCGGACAGTAGAGCTATCCGCGTCGTAGGCAAACATGGGGAAAAAGTCAGTAAAGAACGCAAATACAGGAACCGGGGGATAAATGGGTAGGCAATTTATAGGTTACGCTAGTTTTATTTAATTTATCCTAGACAACTATTGTGCTAAGTGAATTTAATAGATGAGTTATATTATAAGGTGACAGACAAAACTAAAAGGTTCAACTCGTTTTATGCGAAATATAATGAAACGAATGCTTCCAATATATGAAAGATGGTGTGGCGATCATGTCCACGATTTTTTTTACTTAATTTGTAAAGAATTTATAATATTTTTGTATTAATTTTGTTGATTGTAATAAAAAGAATGATAAGAAGGATAGATAAGAAGGAAATATGTATGGGTGCGGATAGGAGATGGAAAGGGAATTAAAAAGAAAATAGTGATAAAATAGTCACGAGAGGATGAAAAGGAAGGGAAAGGGAAGAAAGGGATAAGATGGTGTGGAAGAATATATAATAAGTTTTTATTTTAATTTGGATAAGAGATAAGGTAAAAAGGAGAAGAACGTTCAGTTAGTATTAGTGTTGCTATAATTATATATGTATTTTGTTTGTTATATGTTATAACGTAACTATGTGTTTATGCCAATAAAGGTTTATGTCTATCTAATAAATAAAAAACAAATTAATAGGTATTACGTGATTAAAGATAATACTATATTAAAATATTTTGATCCATAATAATGTATTTTATGTTAAAATGTTTATGTATATACTTTTTCAGTTTTATTTTTTACGACCAAATTTTTATACCATCATTAGGTAGATCTATTTTATCTACTTATTTTTATTGAATTTATTGTAAACTATATCTTTTTCTCATTCATGTATATTGATTCTGTTTGACATGAATGATCAACCGATGACGTTTAAAATCAATACCATAAATACAAGCAACTTGATACTACTTGATGATGTTATAAAAACCGAAACCTGCCGTAAAAAACTGAATGAACAAGGAAGTACATGAACGTTATTATTATAAATAATAATAATTTTCTATATTTTACAGTAAATATAATAAAAGAAGTGAACTGTATCAAACTCATCACCTTATCGCGCAAGCTTCTTACAAACTGGGAACTTGTACCATTGAGGCAGGAAAGACTTGCCTATGGATTTATGATAAAAACATGACATTGTTTTTGTCTCTATATGTATATAAAAAAATACGCCCGTTACACTGACTCATCAACGCCCATCCTAGCCAAAGCAACTTGAAAATTTGGCAAAGGCTTCTCCGCATGACGTAAGCACACACAAAGAGGGGATTTTTTTAAATTCGATCCTAAACGAGGTTAAAAGGGGGATGGTAAAAAGAAGTTATGTTATTTCGGAAATGCTTAAATGTAGAAGCTTGAAATTCGAATGAAAGACTCTTTGTTGAAATCTATTCGATCCGTGTAAGACGAAATTTTGATTTTCATATTTTGAAGTGTTAAAAACTTGGGTCGAAGGAGTTTAAAACAAAAATTAAAACACAATTCTCAGAAATCAATTAGTTTAGGAAGTTGCAATTTGGCAAGAATATTCTTCTTTAAAATCCATTATATATGTGTAAGAAGAAATTTTGATTTTCAGTTCTTGAAGGGGTAAAAGCGGGGGTCGTATTGATCAAAAATTAAAATAACCGTATTTCAGAAACCAATTAACTTAGGAAGTTACAATTTTGCATAAATGTTCTTGTGAACAACAGAGCATATCAACTTCTACACCGTTCAACAGATTGCAATGAAAATTGATATACATGGCCGCGGCAATGCACCCCAGCAAAGCTGTCGTTGACAGCAAATGCGGACAGCAAAGCTGTCGTTGATACGTTAATATGATATACGTTGATATTTACAAATATCGCAAGCAAAGCTGCGACGGGACTTGCTAGTCTTTTATATACCTTATGTATTTTATATGTAGTACAAACAGATATATGAAAGATATTCGTGTTTTTATGTATTGTTTAATTATTGCTAATTAATCCATAGACCTGCAGAAACTAAGTATAAGTGTATAACTAAAATGTAATAATTTGTTCGTTTAGGCATTGAGTTCGATTAAATAGATATGGTAGAGAGAACAAAGTGAGAGTAAGTTGTGTATTTTTCTCTCGTTGATCGTTCTAAAAGAATATATTTGATGGATCTAGCCAATATAATTGAATTTCTCGTCTCAGAAACGTACAAGGGAATTCTGAGTAGCAAATTAAATTCTAGTTTTATATCCAACGTATTTTGAAAGGTTTTCGTTCGCTCCAACAGCGATTTCCTTTTATTTTTATTTCATTATTGACAAATAAAATACAATACGTATTACTACTATCGGATAATGATAAGATAAGAGGTTATATATGAAAATGGCTCAATAAAAATAAAAAGTATTCTAATTCAAATATAATTGAAATCAAACCTAAATGTTCTGTAATCCTTGAATATTGTTTTGTACCGGTATAAGACATTTGAGGGGCCAATAAAATTAAAATATATAACGAAACATAATTACTAGAAATAAGACATTTATACTCTATTGCTTTGTGAAATAGGTATAGTCTAGACCAGGGGTGGCCAACCCAAATGATCTTGCGGGCCACTTTGGAAATGCATCATTACTCCACGGGCCACATTTAAAATTATATATCCAAATTATATATCCATATATAAAATTTATATAGTAATTAAAAGTCTTCGGTTATTGGACAATGGCTTTATTGAATGGATATACATCAGTCGACATTTCGGTTCTCTAATTTTAGAACCATCATCAGGACTACAAAACAAATAACATGTTGTGATAACATGATTTGACCACAAATTTAGACAGACTGATCTTGATTTTGTACCACTAGTAATACATATGGCGAAGAGTTTGTGTGTATGTGTGTTCATCTTCAAGTGGGAAGGACGTCAGATAACGTTGTCCACACTGCTGTGTTTGAGATGGTTTTGGATTTTTATAGAACCGAGTTGTAGGATCACGTGAATGTATCAAGTTAAAGGAGGTTGAGAAAGAGAAGATAGAAGATAGTAAAGATGGGGAATTGGTAAAAGTCAGTGTTTAAGTCATTTTTATGAAGTTAGTGTATATTTTTTAGTGTATAGAAAACCTAAGTAAAATTACACGCGGGTTGGCCACCCCTGATCTAGACGAATATTAATCTTAAGGTTTTTATTGATTGAAATAACTTTCTAACTGTTATGAGTTATACTTTTTTGCAATATTTAGAGATTTCATTTAATGTTTATAATATTCATTGTGCTTTATTGTTGCCTAGACTCTTTGTCAGGAAGCAATAGACTAAGTTGGTTGCTTAGTTGAGGTCTAATAACTGAATTTTCCTCATTATTTGAATTTTTATATTTGAATTGAATTATCTATATTTGAATTGAATTACCAAATTTACGGAACATTTATAGTTTCGTTCTCTGTATAAAGACTGTCTCAAATCTGATTTTAGTCTATTGGTTGGTGAAAAATAGTTAGTAACTGATGCAGACTAGTAAATATGAAATGCAATGCGCTTATAATAGTTTATGGTGAAAAGGTAATTTCAATATATTTAAATAAAAAAAAACTTTGTTGCGAAATTATTACATCTGATTTCTTATGAACGATGTATATTTGATGTGTAATAATAATGGAAGTAAATTATTGCAACTAAATTAAATGTATAACAATGTAATTCCTTCTAATATAGAAACTTTGAGTTGTTCCTAATTTGTATATAATTCCTTTCATAAGCAATATGCAGATTACTGAATAAATTAAGTTCTAATACCTAAACTGAATTGAACTGCGAATACTTAATAAACGTAATAAGAATCCAACATGATCCTAATTAGAATGTTTCTCTAATTTCATTAGAAATTTAAATGAACTACGCTATAGAATACGAAATGAAAGAATATATAGAGGGTGGTGTTGAGAAATTTCGTTTATGCTGTAGATTGTGCTTCTTCACTTTGGTGTTAATTATTTTCATATACCTATATGGCATATGAAAGATAAAAACGACAAAAAGGATGCATAAACGACCAAACTGGACTACTTTATACGCCAATATTTAAACATCTAAAAAGTACCTAAAGTTGCAAATGAAAAGAACTCATTACACCAACATAAACTCAACTGACTACTAATAATAACAAAACATACAATGTGCAATGACAAAACGTGCAATATTTCATAACTCAATTATAGTAAATACAATAAGAATTATACATAATAATTCAAACAAAAGTAGACAACCAAAGTCAAACACAAAACCGACAAAAACCAACAAATTAAGCAATGAGTTATAGATGTGAAGCTAACCTAACAAATACGGATATACCATAATTTATTTCTTGTACGGTGTAAGTAAATGTAATATGTTTGCAGTTTCATCTGATGATGCCCAGAAGCCGAAACCAGTAGGGAAAAAAATTGTAAAAACAAGGAATTATTTTTATATTACAACATTAACAAAATTTCTAGTTCATAAATCTACTAGAGCTCAATTATTCTGACTTTTCTAAGGCACAACAATAACGACCATTAACAACCAATTGAACATAATGATTTATTTTCAAGAGACAATATTTCACAGATTTGCTGACATTTTATTTGCTACTTCATGTCTTATTTTATTTACAAAACCCAAAGAAGATTAAATTAGATTTTTGCGATTATTCGAAAGTTAAAGAATTATGAGCAAGATATCAAATTTCAGGTTTCTAATTTTTTTAAAATGTTATCATAAAGGCTAGTGCAAAACTCCTCTCTATTTGAGACACACACATTATATTCATTCCTTTACATTCAATTGTTTAATCTTAATCAATATTAATCAAATTCTTTTATTTTAAATTGTTGTTAAATTCATTGATTGTTTTACTATGAAAAGACTTTTATTTACACTAGAAAGAATATTGTTAACGAAATAAATTACTATATGGATTTGCCTAATCTGTAATAAATTATACATTTTCCAGTCATCAAGAGAGATCTATGGGTACTAAATTCTGCACTGAAGTCAGGTCTTAAGATTTCTTTTTTAATATTCTGAGAACTGAAATATGATTTATGGATGTGGCCATTTGCAGATAACGTATGTATGAATATTTGGCTATTTGCACATACAGTATGTACAAAAAATGTTCGTTGGTGAAATTTTTTTTGAAATGGTTTTGTAAATCATCATCTGTTTCAAAAGTTTGACAAACAGTAACCTTATGATTTTCAGCTTGCATTTCAAGGTTCCTAAGACAATGCATAATAAAATTACATTTATGAGAAGAATATTTTCTTACCTTATATTTTATTGTAATTATTTACTCATTATATTTTAATAATATCACAATAATTTTATACCTTCAACATATTATAGATAAATTTTTGCATCTAACCTTAAAATTTAGGAAATTTTCTTATTTTCAACATAAAGAATTATAACAATTAGTTATCTTTATACCAATAACGACTAATAATGCTCCTAATAATGATAAAGAATGCGCAATTTAAACGAAATAAAATGTAATTTATAATTTTTGTATTTATTTTACGCTTAAATTAGTATGTGCAAATAGCCAATTATTCGTACATGGTGTATGTAGAAACAGTCAATTACTCGTACCTAGTCTAGGTGCAATTAACCAATTACTCGTACATACTGTATGTGCAAATAGCCACATCCATGATTTATTCCAGTTATTGCTGATAAGCGTCTGGTCTTTAACTGGGAATCAAGTAACTCTTATTAAAGAATTATCTTCCTAATATATTGTATTTTTTTTTTATATCGTACACCTCTCTTTGGATGGAATTGATCAGTTTTTACTAAACGCTCATAATTATTTTTAACAAATTTGTAATGGTTTAATGCTGTCTGTTGTATTAAACTATGTAATTGCAAATATTTTTGAGCAGCAGGATGGCCTCAATAATTTTCTTGTGCATAAGATGTACTACATGTCACATTTCTGTATGTCAACATTTAATGACGTTGTATTTTCACAAAGAAAATTAGCAGTCTGACAGTTGTAACATAAACAAATGAATCAACCTACTACACTCTTATACTTATATATAAGAGTGCTTTGTCCGTCTGTCTGTCTGGAACGCTTTTGACCTACGTCCATTGTGATTTTTCTTGTGCCATTTAATATGTGAAATTAAATGTCAAATTTTGTAATTACATTTAAATAAAATATGACCTGGTAATGGATAGCCGTTTTACGACGGGTTATCATCTAGTCAATGATAGTTTCTCAAAGCTGGAATATTTGGGTTTATATAAAGTTGGAATATTTAGGTTAAATTCTGATGATTTAGGTGAGTTATTTTAGAGACAATTATTAATGAAGCACTCTGTATAATGTATTCTACTATTTATTTAATAATTAATTTTAATACATATTTTACAAGATTAATCGCATATGGTTACAAATCTTCCTGCTTCTAAATTATATAAAATCATAAAAGATTTTAATATTATATTAGATTTTTTCTAGTTTATGAATTGTTTGAATGTTTGACGAACTTGCATTTATTATTATCCCCTTACCCTAAATGTATGTTGTCGTGCGCCCTAATACCTTTTCTCTCGGAAAAATAACTTTTCGGCAAAGTTTGTTAAATTAAATTTGACTTGAACAAGTAAGTCCATTGACAGAACACACAACCAAACAAATTTTCCTAATAAACAAAAAAGAATTGTAATTCGTGTTCGCTACCGTATTTCAATTTCAATGTGTTGTTTTCAATTTCGACTTTAACATAAATTGGGGCAATTTAAGCGAAAAGTTTTCACCGTACATTGTTCAACAAATTATTGCACAAATATTTGAGTACACATACATAAATATTTTTTTTTAAATATTCGTAGTGTGTAACAAAACGATTGCATGCAAAGGGACTGAATAATGATTCATTCTTATACATATAACCAAATCCCAAGGTAATCTTTTTATGATAGCTTTAACAAATTGTACTCATTTATAATCTGCATGTTGAAACGAGTCTATTGTTTATTACATATAGATAGAAATTTCTCACCCTTATACATTTGCACAAGAGTTGTGTAATACTTAATAATATTTTGCTGTTTGTCTTTGGTGACAAGCGCTGAACACAATCCGGAAAATCTTCTCGTTTAAGATAAACAACGAGACATCAGTGCTTTAGCGAAAAGATTAGCGAAAGGGGATTTTCTCTGCTAGAGAAAACAAAACAGGACCGACATGGCGACGCTTAAATTTTTTTATCTCCTATTTGACATTTCGTCACCAAATGTCAAATTGGTTTTGTTTCCGATTTTTTTCCACATGAACTCTTACTTTTAGCCTTATAACCTTCAACATTAATTATACAAAAATAACAATCGTGTACATGACTTTGTAGCTTCCTCCAAGCTATTAAAATTGCAAAAGGCATTGCTTTGTTCGATACCATTTTTCCATAGGCTTAGTAATAACTTTACAAACATTACATTATTCGCTTAACTAAATAAAAAACTCAATTCCAAAATAGACTATTAAAACTAGTTATAAACCAAATCAAAAATTTCTAATGGCCTCAAAGAGAGAGAAAGCAATCTAAAGTCCAACACATGTTATAAATTCACTATTATTTATATGAAGGACATTGTTGCAGTTTACCAATTATGAAATATTCCCCATATTTGATATAAAATAGGAGCAAAGATTTTATAAAATCTAAAAGCATTTATTTGGATGAAATAGATTTTTCATTGTTGTATATACCAAAACTAGGCAAACCAACAAACAATATTCGAAAACTTTTGATAAGAAATCAAGAATTGTCTATAAAAAGGTTACTCCGCTACATAAATTGTCTATGAAAAGGTTACTATAGAACTTGTTGATGTGCTTCCCAAGTCTAAAGACGATTCCGATGATGAAGCTCCGAGTTGAATTATAAAAGGATCCAAGTCATCTTGCATATCATCAGCCTTCCACAGGTCTTTTTTTACCTTAAGAACATAGTTGATGCAGTTTTTCTAGATCTCGGCAGTTATCGGGAAGTATGCCTCTTTTATCAGGCGTTCCATGTCTTTAGGTATAAATGTGACATTATTCCTCGCAATATGCCCCTTTACTTGAGACCAAATTAATTCTATCGGATTTAGTTCGCAGTGATAGGGAACTTTCCTGGAATGATACCTTGCGTTGTCCATCACAATTACTGAAGCTGTTGGAAGATTTGGTAACAATTTTTCTAAAAACCATTTCTCAAAGTATTCCCCATCAATTTCGTCATGTGCGTCTTTAGTGTTTTTCTTGCAGAGGAACCTATCCTCCGCTCCATCAGCGAACCCATGGACGCTGCCTGCATGGACTAAACCAAATCGAATGCCTTTTCCGCTTGGTGCTTTCAGGCCACTTCAAAGTCCTATGATAAAAGCATCTCTATGAGATTTGACGGTCCTATTGGTCCAGGCTTTTTGAACTATGTGTCCACATTCAACCCAGGATTCGTCGAGGTAAATTACAGTTCTGCCCTCGCTTCGGTACTTTCTTATCTCCCTCAGGTAACGGTGCCGGCATCTAACTATATTGTCTCGCTCAATAAGAAGACTGTTTCTTCCAGTTTTTTTCAAAGCCAATTTCGTGCAAAAGTCTTCTAAGTGTTTTCTTACTAAAATTTGGCAAATCAAGATCTGAATTTACTGCTAGCAGAATGGAATTTAGTGTTGGCGGCGTATTCTTCAAAAAGAAAGCATGAAATTGGCGGCGTACAGTTTCTTGAACTCTTTGATCGTACTTCACCAGCCTGGAATTGCATCGTTATCCGCTTGAGCCTAGTGCCGGTTTCTTCTTTGGCGATGTGACCCCCATGCGATTCCTCAAACCGCAACTTGTGCACCGTTCAGCAACTGACGCCCAGTGTTTCCGCTGTTGCTGCTACTGCTTCAGTCACACTGGCTGTTTTGTTGAAATACTTGAACGCGATGAGTAACATCAATTTCTCACTTGAAGAAAGATGTTCATCTTGCCGACTATTCTTAAAATCTGCCATTACTCCAAAATGTACTCCTCAATTCGAAAACTTCAGACAAACAAACTGTAGCAACATGCAAAAACGATTAATAACAAATAATAACTTAATGATAGGAACAAAATCAGGAACAAAACAGGATAAAATCTTTGCTATTTTTTTAATCATTTCTATCCCGTCTCCATCCTCTCCCAAGCACCTGTCCCATTTTCTTTGTTTCCTCTATCCATAAATATTCAATAAAAATTGTTTTTTTAATAAAAAGGTTAAATAAACTTTCTTTCCTACGCATCCTTTTAGCAGAAGTTCCCAGAACTTTACATCCATACCACATATCCTACAGAACCTTTCATTTTATTAACACCCATCCAGAACCTGTTACCCCTCTCCATACTCCTTCATCTAAATTTCGTGATTAATATCTTATTCTCTAGATTTAAATCTTTTGCAAATATCTCGTCGTCGTTCCAATTGGTCTAATGTATTTATATCTCCCATTAAACATTTTTCCCGTTCTTGCTTCTCCACGTCTTTCATTTTCTTCACCATTTTCTTAACCACAAACTTCCGTTTATTTATTTTCATTTCATTAACTTAGTTTATTTTTTCATTTAATCGATTTCATTCTATCGACCATTCTAATCTCTCATAAACATGTGCCTTATCTCCTATCTCTCATCCACACACTTCCATTAACCCCTATATTCATTATTACATTCATCATACACATATTTTACCACTCTCTGTGACATCATTAATTACTTTCCATTCATATTTAGCCATTTTCTTAAATCCCTTTCTAATCCGTTGATATTTCTAATCCAAGCATACGCTTTAACAAAGCTATACATCAACCTCATTCGCCAGGAACTCCCAAATTTACTTTCCCATGCGCATCTTAATCTTTCTGTTACAATCCTTGCTTTGTTACATATCATTCCTATATGCTCCTTGTATGACCCATTGTGTTGTATATCAAACCCTTAGTGTGTTCACAACTAAATTTGATGACCCTCCATTAATAAAACATCCATTCTACTATCTCTATCTCCATCTCTTTCATACCATTATCACCGTCTTTTTTACATTAACAACCAACCCTGTTATCCTAATATATTTACTAACTATTCCAATCATCTTGTTCATATCTTCTTTTTTTTCTACCAAACACACAATGTCATCCGCATAAAACATACCTACCTTCTACCTACAATAACCCCTCCTGCCTGTTCTCCCTGTTTTACACCTTGTTCCACTTTAAACCACTCTGAAACATTCTTCGCCCACTTCTGCTCGCACCATAATCCCTTTGTACATTTGCTTAACAACTCAGCTGATGTTTCTGCTAATACCAACCTAGTTTATTCTATTCCAGAGCCTATTCCTCATCAAATCATCGAATGCTGGCTTTAGAACCAAAATAAAGTCTATAACTTGTTTCCTCTATTTATTTTTCTTGTAATGACCTAATTAAGAATAACAACATTGTCTGTCGTTTCTATACCCCTTGTAAAACCCGTCTGTGTGCACGATAACACACCCTTCTTATTCATGTCACTTTCTAACCTTCTATTCACAACCTTTGCAAACAATTTGTACAATCTGTTCTTAATTGTCACACCACTATAGCTATACAGATTTGACACCCCTTTTATATCCTGGAATGATTTCTCTTCTCTTCCATTCCTCGGGCATTTCCACCTCACCTATCCATATCACATGCATTCCTCTCACTACTGCTCTTAAACCCTTCTCATTCATGCACTTCAAAATGTTTACAGGCAATCCATCTGTCCTTGCACTTTTCTTCATTTGTTTTATTTTCCTTATCCATTCCGTAATATCTTTGCACTTATTACATATTTTTGTATCCACCCTTCTAGTCCTTTCTTCCCTTCTCTCCACGCCCATTTTGTTTTCGATATACATCACATATATATCAATATATCACACATTTCTATATACCTCACAATATAAATTAATAAAGTTATAAGATAAAACTAATAATAAATCTGAAATGAGAGCAAAAAATAATTTAGGAAGAGCGCAAATTATGTAATCATCGAAACTTAAGTTTCATAGAGTATATACCTGCTGAATTTTACCAGAGGATTAGTTTAGTATTTAATATTTGGTTTTTGAAACTCCTGAGAAAATTACAAAGTTGATTTTACAATTAGTGTTATTTCAATTATCATCATCTACGTCCTACTCCTCGAGGGAGCTCAAAGCGCCCACAAATTGTCGCCACAGTACTCGATTTTTTTGCGAGCGCCTTTACTTCTGACCATGTTTTCTTGGCTTTACTCGCTTCATCTACGACCGTTCGTTTCCACGTGATTTTCGGGCGGTCCCGCTTTCGGATTCCAGTCAAGCGCTGTCTTCGCTATGTCTCCAACAGATGACCTTACGGTGTGGCCAATCGAGTTCCACTTTCGACGCATAATAATCACAACTTTCATTTTTCGAAATTTGTTCTTCACAATTCTTCGTTGCTGATGGCTTTGTGCCAACGTATCTGCAATATGCGTCTGAGGCTCTTGTTGACGAAAATTTGTATGCCTTTTTCGATGTTCGAACTTATTTTCTAGGTTTCGCAACCGTACAGCAATAGTGAGATGCAGTTTGGTTTGAATAACCGTAGCTTCAAGTTTTTGGTTAGTTGGCTATCCAAATATTGTTTACTCCAATGAAGGCTTAGCGCGCTTTTTGTATTCGACTTTTTACATCGAGGTAGGCTCGTCCATCCCTTGCTAAGAAACTTCTCAAGTAGCAGAAGCTCTCAATTTCTCCAATTGAATTACCATTGATCGATAGATTGCACGGCGTTGTTGCATTTATGTACAATAGCTTCGTTTTCTCTATGTTGACTTTTAATCCAACTTGTGCGGCATATTTCACCAGTCAACGTAGTGATTCTTCCATGTATCGTGCTATCTGTGCCATGAGGGCTAGATTATCGGCAAAATCAATATCCTCAAGGCGAGTTGTTAACGTCCACTGGATACCTCTGTCGCCAGTATTTGCCTTCCGTATTACTCAGTCCAAGCCCAATGGGAATAATAGAGGCGATAGCACACACTCCTGTTTGACACCAGAATTGAACTACAATCCCAGTTTTCCACGATATATCACACGACGTTTTCCATTGCGATAGAGCCCAATTATAATGCTTAATATTTTCCCAGGGATGCCGTAGATCGACAAGATTCTCCACATTGTGTTTCCGTCCAAAGCATCAAATGCCTATTTGAAATCGACAAAAGCAGGTACAGTGGTATATTGAGCTCAGTTGACTGCTCTATGATGATTCGCATGTGTTGATGTTGTCGATGCACGATCTTTGTGATCTAAAACCGGCTTGCTTCTTGCGAAGTGTTGGTTCCAGAATCTTTGATATTCGATTGTGTATAATGTTGTAGATAATTTTGTTGATCGTGTTGAGCAATGTAATACCGCGCGAATTACTACATGATGTGAGATCGCCTATCTTCGTCAGTTTTATAATTGGAGTGTCGGTACATTCTTCCGGAATGATCTTAGTTTTCCACACTTTCGTGTCAATTGGATGCAGCAAATCAGTTATTGACCCGATGTCAGCTTTCAACATTTCAGCAGCGATGTTGTCAGCCTCAGGTGCCCTGTTGTCTTTCAACTGGTTTATGGCGGTTTTGATTTCGTGAGGGGTTGGCGGCGACTCATTGAAACTTTGTTGGCGTCCTGGATTAATTGGGCTTTGGGCTATTGCTACGGGCGGCTTATTGAGTAGTTCCTCAAAGTACGTGCTCCACCTTTTACTTTTTTCCGCAATCGTTGTTAATAAGCTTCCATAGGCGGATTGCACGGGTTTATCTGCGGCAGGTCGCTTTGCAAAAATGCAAAGTTGTCTGAGATCCATTCCTTTTTCTCATAGCTCCGGAAGCCCAGTGTTCGTTCTCCCGCTTGTTGAATAGCATTGCTCAGAGTTCTCCATTTTTGCGCAACATTGTCACCATTATGTTGATCTGATACCACCGTTTCGTTTAATTGTTCGATGAAGTTCTGTGCTGTTTTACGTTCCCTTTATTTCGCTGCATTCAACCTCTTTGGGGTTGTGGGCTCACGTTTTCGATGGCTCGGTAGGTTGATGCGGATGATCGTTGCCACAAAGTTCCGCAATGGTGAACTCATTGCTGTTCATTCATTCGATTCCGTGTGTCCCAAATTTACAATTGTATCCCCACTTGCTCATTCAAGTCTCCCATTGAATCATAGAAAAATATTATAGATAAAAGAAAATATTTGAATTATAGAAAAATATAAATTGATAACTATCTAAGAGGAATCTAATTCAAAATCAAAATTCAGATCGTTTTAAAAATTGTAACTAAAGATCGTATAAAATCGTATAAAATTGTTCAAAGTCGATCCTGAGTAGAGATGATGACAGACTTCTCAAATAATCTGAGCGTTGTTTTCGCTTAAGTATAAATACTTGTTTCTTTTATTGCCTGCTATTTATATTTTTCCTTCTATTGTTGGCGCTTATTTTTGGTTTCCTTCATACGCATACAACTTTTAAGCGTTTTTTTTTTGTAACTTTTTTGTTGATTTGAAAATATTATTCTTTTGATAATCATCGATATTTTCTAAAATAGTTTTTCTTCGGACGCAATGAAATGAAAATAAAATTATTACAGTATTTGAGCGGTCGACCTTTATTCACATATATCATGTTTCTGTCATTACAAATTGCTTTGCGCGGGTGGTAAGAAATTTATCATATTTCAGCAGTTGAAAGGAATATAATCCATTAAGTTTTAACAAAAAACGAATGGTCTTGTAATTTTTCAATTATTATCTGTATTAAAAGGATGCAATCTTGAACGTGAATTAATATGGATGAAAACTCATTCAGTTTTGAAAAGCGTGCATAATTTTGTATAATAAACGTCTTTGTTGTGTTGTGATAAATACGTTTCGGAAATGAAAAGCTGGCACAGGGGAAATGAGTTCATTTGATACTATAGTAACATAATACAGCAGTCAGTTTATTATGGGTTCCCTTTCAATTTACTTAATGATTGTTATACATATATTTCATATTTCGAAAGAAATCACACAAAAGTATTGCAAACCGTTAAGTAAATTATTCCCCATCAGTTGGTAACCTTAAATAGATAATAGCGAGCATATTTTCCATGAGGGAAAATTTAGGAAGACGTTATCAGAATATATAATGAAACATTAGCACGACCCTTTTATACTAAAAGATCACCTGTGTCCTGGGACATAAATGGGATTAGAAATTAATGAAGCATCATCATAAATCAAGTTAAATAATTATTATAGGAAAACTTTTTACTTTTTACAAAGTTTTAAATTGTCATTACTCTATAGAACCGATTTGACCTTTCAAATGTACATATAAATAACATTTTATCAAATTTCATTAACATTTACCATTAATAACAATATTTACAATTAAACATAAACATATTTTCATGCAAAAGCACTTATTAGGACTTATAAATCATGTAAGTTGTATAAATAAATAAATAATTTCTTAGAACTTTCCATCTGACATTTATAACATTTATCAAACTTCAAATTATAACAATCATAATGATATGAAGGGAAGGGTTGTCAGTTCGATAAAATAGAAACAAACCAGTGAAAGATTGCAAATTTTGGACATAAAATGATACTTTTTAATGTTTTATACGAGTATAACAGAAAATGCAAAAATGTATAAAATAAAAACATTTATAAAATAATCTTTTAATAAATAGTTTAAATAAAAACTTGTTTCTAATACTTCGAAATTGTATAAATATTGGTACTTACCAATATTTGTGCATAGTTTTTCTTACGAATCCACAAAATTAAACTATTTGCGTTGGTACAATATATATAAACCTAAAACTAAACATATTGTCCCTAATATGGTATTAATCAGATTTCTTCAGTTCCAATAAGAAAATCAATATTAAATAAAATGTAAATAAAGAACCTCGTCCGTACTGATTTGTTGCAAAAGAATTTTTAATCAATTTACATAATTTTACTAGAGAAACAACGTAAAAGGTGCAAAGAATTGCTATCGAAAATAACGTAAATTTAAAAAAGAACATAACTTTTACTCTTTATAAAAAGACGTAAAACAAAGATTTCCATGTTTAAATTAGGTATATAAATATTAGTAAAAGGTAAATTTTGTTAAAAATAGGGGTTAACCAAGCACTTCAAGCCTTTACGTTCTAGACCCTTTAGAGCGTTTTTTTATAGCATATATTTTGTCGAAAACTAATATTGTACCATTATGTCTTTACAAAATCTCTCCGTCGTTTATACTTTCCACGTAAATTACAATATTAATGTATGATGCACAAAACCCACGGACCAACATTTTTAGTGTCTTGTTTCCTTGGAACAAACATGTACAAAACTGTGTTTACATATAAACGAAACGAAAGTAATGTGTCCTCCATAATATATCTAAATTTCAACGTGATATATTCACTCGTTCAAAACTTGAAACGAGTGAATATATCGAGTGAATGAATAGAAATGTCAAAACATGGCCGAAAAAATCATACCAAAATTAACGTTTTTTTGACGTGAAATGAAAATTTTCAAAAATTGCAAAAACATCCAAAACTCAAAAACTAAAAGTCGTAGTGCTTTCATTGAGCACTTTTTGGAAACGCTATGAAATATTCATTCCAATAAGGTGTCGCGCGTCCAATCCACATCTTTCCATATACTCAAAAAAAAGCACAAGATTTAGCTAATTATCCAATTAAAATAAACAATTTAAAACATTTAAATTAATTTAATACACTATATTTACATTTTCTACGGCAAGCCAAAGTGAGAATTGTTATATAAAAAATAATTAAAATAATGTATTGAAAATTACATCG
>WYDF02180898.1:0-21922 GCA_009867245.2 Adranes taylori | reverse complement strand
AAATAAATTCTAAGATATAATGCAATTCTTACACATTTTTACGTTTTTCACGAAGCAATAGTGTAAATGGCTTTTTTCATTTATACTTGGTAATTGCGTTTACATGTTAATTTTTTATTTTATATTACCTCTTGAAATGTCTTAGATCTGTACGCAATGAGTGTAAAAAATTATAAAAAATTAAAACTTTATAAAAAATTTGTATAAAAAATTATAACTTTAAATCCTGGAAGTTTGAAAGTGATTTGGAATGTCCATAATAAATGAAACTATCAGTATTACAACTCCAATAAAACTTATTAACAAACAAATTGTCAAATAAAAAAGTTTGTTAAATAACCTATACGGATTTCGGAGTAACCATGTACTCCCTTATTCTAGTTCAATGAGTTTATGTATCAAAATAGTTTACATTTTAAATAATATAAATTACCAAAACTCTCTAATATTATCAAAAATAACAAAGATTCAAATCCACTAAATCTTAAATGTGGTATTTATGAATTAAATTGTGGAAGTTGTAAAGCATTGTATATTGGTATGACGAATAGGAATTTTACTACCCGTTTTAAGGAACATTTTAATTGTAAGATTAAACAATCTTGACAACTCAAATTTAGCTAACCACATTTTAGAATTTAACCATGAATTTTCATTATTTCAGACTATTAAATTTCTTGATATTTCTTTAAAACCCAATATTACGAAATTTCTTGAACAGGTTTATTTTAATAAAGCTTTAATAAATGGTAAGAAAATATTCAATATACAGACAACTTTTCACTTTAATAACCTAATAAAACAATTTTTAAATATTGAGACTAAATAATAACTTATTTTTTTCATGTTGCAAATTTTCTGACTTGATTAATCATACGCCGTTAATATTAGGGATATTTCATATGTTATTTTATTTTCAAACTTTGTGTTTCAGTACAATTAAAATATAGATGTAGATGATACATTTTAGATTTTCTTAATTAAAAGGATAAACCCACAATTAAAATTTCTAATATTTGTTGCATGCATAATAGACGTTTCAATTTTGACAAACATCATTTTAATAATTTTATTAAAGCAATAAGATAAAACCATAATAAAAATTTATGTGGTTTAAAACGATGTAACATATGTTGGTAATTAATTTTTACAAAACTTCAATATTTGGTTTGGTTTCATACTTTACTTTTTATTTTTGATGTCAAAGGAGCCCTAATATATTTTATAATTAAACAGAATATTAATTTATGGCATTTTCTGGTTCATATTAACTTCATTTCGATATACTTAGAAAAATTTTCATAAGGTAATTTAATATTTTTCTAATGTTTTTCACTTTTTGATCAATTTAATCGATTTTGTATTTGTAATTTCCATTATTTAAAATGTAAATCATTTTGATATAAAAACTCATTGCATTTGAATAAGGGTTACTCCTTGAACATGGTTACTTCAAAATCCGGATAGTACATTTAAAAACTTTTTTATTTGATAATTGTTTGTTAATAAATTTTACTGAAGTTAGTATACTTATAGTTTCATTTACTAATTTAGAATTAAAGTGAAAGTTTAGGCGCTAGTTTGCCAATAGATTATTTACAAATAAAATTGTGTATGGTAGTATTACATTTAGATCGCGAATAATTAATATTTAATAATTAGAAAATTTAATTATTTCAAAAACTGTATACTGTCTTTATAGAATAACTAATTAGCTTAAAAACAGTCAGTGTAGTTGGACCATTACTGGAATAGGTACTAACCGTCATATGTACCCTCTGCTAGTGACTAAGCATTATTGTAATTAGTTAATGAAAACTCATAACCCAGCTAAGTGTGCCACCTGTCTTATACAAACTAATTTGCAAATTGTCTACATAATAATATACACAAATGCGTTATTTCAGAGTTGCAGCCTTGACGAAATAAGACCTAAGACCTAAAAAAGATGAACTATAATGCGATGTCAACCTATCTGAACAATCGAGAATGATAAATAACTTTATCATTTTGATGAGTAATGAGTTTTCCTTAATTAAATGTGTATTCTTCACTCGGTAGAATATTTGAAGTTAACATTAAGCGTTTAAAATGAATAATTTAAACGAGCATTATGATTATGAATTAAATAACACTTAGTTATACGTTTATTTACAATTTGTACATGATTACATTAATATATGAAATATATTAATAAAATAAACGAGATTTGAGATATAAAATAATTTACAATAATGCTACATGTTTAAATATTAAATCTCTCAACATAAAGTATTACATCTTTCGTTAATGAGTGTTGAATATGAATCTCTTGAAAATAATATAATTTACATATAAATATACACCTCGGAAAACAACGCCCAAAACCAGGTCGTTGAACATCCACAACTTAGTATTGACTTCTATTAGTGCAATCACTTTTGTAGTTATAATGTACTCTGTCGTTGACTATGTGTTTAACAAAATATATTGAATTGGAATGTCTCTAATAAACACGTAGTGTTTACATATTTGAATACTATTTAACTATCAATATATAATTATACAAAACTAGGTACATGAATGTTAATTACTTGTTTTGCAAAAAAATATGGAATAATCCCATAATTCCACTACATAATTATCATGATGCTTAGTGAATAGCGGATAGTACTGGTGACGGCTATAACATATGCCAGAAATGATCCATCTACCCTGCCTAGAGTATTTAAGCTAACTAGTTATTACATAAAGTTAAGATGCAGTTTTCGAAATGATTAAATTATCGAATTATTAAATTATTTATATATTAAGTCAGATAATTTACTATACGGTCAGTGTGAAGAAATGCGAGCCAAAGGAAATTGCTAATACTTAAAATTCTAGTTTATCGACTTAATTTTGTTATATTGCTTAGATAGTAAATGATCTAAAATATCAAAGATATGGTACATAATTGTATGAATTTCAGAAGGCTATTTCTGAATGAAAATAATTACGTCAATTATGGTATATAAAGAACGGCATAGACAAAATTATATATTTATCAAACAATTTTATAAATAATAAGACATGAAAAGAGTTATGTGTTATGGATTGTTTATTATAAATGTAATCATTACAAATAATTTTGTTTGTCATCACAAATTGTACACATATTTTTATTGTTACGTAAATATTTTTTTTTTCTTTGGTTAATTATACACTAGTATTGACTATAAGGATTATTATGAAAAAAAAAATAATTTTAACACATATTATTCAAATGAAAATTAATAATTACATATGCTTATAATTGTCATAATAAAAATTAAATAAATGTAATGTAATTTACATCAATTCATGTGGACCTGCAGATTATGTGTTTATAGCATTATAATATTATAACCGTTCCTCAAACGTGCGTCTTACTCGTATTTAAGTAGATGCTTTTATAAAATATATTGAAATTATATGTAAAACCGCTATATGGATAACCCACCCAGGATGAAAATCACGATAGTAGAAATGAATAAACTTAGGTCCGAAACGTAAGTTTATTTTTTACAACAGGGGCGCATATCAAAGTTGAGGTCCAAAAGCACAAAGTTGAGTTACAAATCCCGGATATTGATAAACCGGAAGTACCAACACGTAACGCACCAAATTGCAAAAAAAAAAGAACGCAGCACAGCAAGAAAGAAGATCAAGCTCCTTTATATGATCGTGCAATCCTTGTCAAACAAGAGTGTGAAATAGCAGTCGAAAATATATTATAGGAAAAATATATAGATAGATGTATTCTGTAACACGGAATACTGGCTAAACTATAATAATATAATCTTACACAATATTGAGAATTTCACTCTTGTAAACGCGTTCTGCAAAGCCAAAAATAAACATGGATGGACTGTTATCTATGTCAAAGACAACATAAAAATCATTCCCTTAGAATCTATAACAAGTAAATCCATAGAAAAGGAGTGTGAAATAGCAGATTACTTCATAAAGCAATGTAATGTAGTCTTGTTGTCTGTGTACAGATCACCGAAAGGAAATTTAGATTGTTTTTTAAACAAAATGGAATTAGTTCTCGATACCATACTCACACAATACAAAGCTGAACTGAATATCGCAATAACAGGCGATTTCAATTTAAATTTGTGTCCAAATGAACGATTGGCGAAAACTAAGACACTGTATGCTAATGTATAACTTAACTGAAAGAATAATGAAACCCACTCATCACCAAGGTCATACATATTTAGCAATATGAGTGAACATCACCTACAGGCTAAAATCTTAGAATGCCACTTTCTGATCATGATGGCATATACGGTGAAATTACTTGCATAATTTCTAATCAGAAACAGAAAAAGTACCATCAAATGGGGAAAATAACTTGATCAAGATATACAAATGAAGATTTTCCTTGGAGAAATTCAAAAACGCGACGATCCCGCAGCGCAGACAGCCCATACCTCGTGAGTTGGAGCGACACAAAAATTTGCTTGATGCTATATATATATATATATATATATATATGATATATAGGCATACGGATGACGAAGACACATTCAAACTCTACACAATAAGTATCGCAACGAATTGAACGTGAAAATGAATATCCTAAAAACAGAAATAAATGAGATGATCATAAATGAAAATGGTTGTATAGCCAAAACAATATGGCAATTAATAAATAAATAAAGAGGACGAAACAAACACGTGCAAAATCATAGAGATATGCCATCATCGGAAGAACTTGTTCGTCACTTCTCTACTGTAGGGCCTGTCATCTCGTGTCAGGTAAACATAAACGAAGACATAGTTTTTGCACAAGTAAGAAAAGTAGTCACTACCGTAGCAGTGTATTCTTAGTACCGGCCACAGAAGCAGAGATCCTTCAAATAATAAACTCCATTAAAAAGAAAAATACGGTAGACATCTACGGAATTAATGCAAAAATGGTGATTGCGCCAGGAAAATACATTGCATGACCAATATGACATGATAAATTGCTGCTTAAAAAATGGAGTATCTCCAGACGGTATGAAAATAGCAAAAATAGAACCAGTGTATAAGAAAGATAGTCACGCAGATACAATAAACTATCGGCCCATCTCAATCTTGCCAATCCTATCAAAACGTAGAAAGAGTAATTGTGGATATAATTGCCAACTTTATGGAAAAAATAAGTATCTCATGAATAAGCAATTTGGATTTAGAGCAGACATGCGTACCACAGACGCAATTTTTAAAGTAAATAACACCATATCGGATGCACTGGAATCACGAGAGGATTGTCATGCTACTTTACCACATTAATCCAAGGAATTTGATTGTGTACCTCACAAGTTACTATATAATAATTTGGAACATTTTGGAATTGCATGAGTAGTCGTAACACTAATGAAATTCTACTTCCATAGTAGACATCAGTTTGTGGAATGGAACGGGAGCTGTAGCAACATGCAAGAGGTATGCATGGGTATTGCCCAAGGAAGCAATGTAGGACCTCTATTGCTCATTATCTTTGTGAATGATTTAGCGCACAATACAACAGGCAATGTAATCCAATACGCTGATTATATTATCCTTCTAACAACGGGTAAAGATCGTACCCAGATACAAGATAACGTAAGGATACAAGCAAGAGACACTGTCAAATGGTCCATTCAAATGGTTTATTCGTCAACGAAAATTAAAATCAAGAAATCACCTTTACAACAAATAGAAGAGACGGGGATCCATCAATCCACATAAACTATTTAGGAATACATCTGGATACACGACTTACTTGGGACCAGCACATCCAGTAACTAAGTGGAAAGCTAGCAATCAGTATATATGCCATAAAACGAGTCAGAGCAATTCTCAGCAAAGAAGCAGGCAGGATTGCATATTACGCGATATTCCACTCACGAGCGGCATATGGCGTACATGCTTGGGGCCATTGCAGCCACTCAAAAGACGTCTTGGCTATGCAAGAAAGAAGCGCTCAGAGCAATAGTTCGTGCACCACAACACACATCCTATCGACCAATCTTTGCTGAACTCAAGATCATGACTATCATTGTTGTTTTCGTGTGGATATGCTTTACGGACACTCCTTGCAATAAAAAGCAATCTGCTCACCAGAAGTGATTTCCACACGTATTACACAAGATCAGGAGTACATATTAATATGGAAAGGAATAGATTAGCAGCAACAGATAGTCAACTGCCTTATAAGATTTACAACGCGCTACCTGAACAATGGAAATCATTTACAATGATAAGATTCAAGAAAACGTGAAAGGATTCCTTGGGTAAAGCAGCTATAGCAATTGCGGGACAACAAACCAGGTATAAAATTACGTGTTTCGCACAACCAATGCATGGGAAACATTTCATTTTCAATTTCATCAATCTTGCTATTCATCTCATCCATGAATGTTTGTTTTTTTCCATGTGTTAAAAGAATTTCAAATTAACACATATGTAAAATATGAACACCAGTACAAAATTTAGAGGTTAAACGATATAAACTCTCAACCAAAAAACACAGTCTTTTATTCAGAATCGTGTAAATGTACTAAGCCAAGATGTCAATATAAGTTCAACAAATTTATATGAATTTGTGAAATCAGTCACACAACATAATAAACCAAAAATTTCATAATACATATTTTTGGTAAGTGTTAAATGATTATTATAGTTCAATGTATATTAGAATGTATGTAAATAAAATTGATCCTATCTTATCGTACTTAATGTTGTTTAATTTATCTTGCTTCGAAAATCTTGTTCGTCTCGCAACTACTGTGTACCCTCTTTCTATAAACATTTAAATAAAACTAACAGTCTCGCAGCTGCTGTGAGTTTTCTTTTTCGTCTCGGAACTGCTGTACACCCAATATTTTATTGTGAATTAATTTATCATTAATTATTACTTAGCTTAATTGACGTATTGCTGCACTGGTTTTTAGGGGATAATAAACAACATCTCTCTGTCTATCTATGCTTAAGCCAACGAATAGTTTACATACTTTGACTGTATATAAACCTTTATTGTTATCAAAACAAAAGATACAATATATGAATAAAATTAAATTTTTCTAAAACCACAATTAAACAAAAATTAAATTATATTCTCTACCCCTTCAAAACACGTTATTTTTTTTGTAACTTATATACTGTCCTCATCACTTCGAGTCCCTTCCCTTCTTCCCCAAAACACAATTCCCAATCCTTTGACATTGCTACCTCTTTTACATTCCAAGGTATCCACACGAACCCATTGATCCAATGCGCCCAATTTTCTTTTTCCAAACCACATATCCTCCATTTTCTCATATCTTTAGCCATCGAATACTTATTTTACTTCTCTACGCTCCCGCATCTAAGCCTACCTATCAACTTCTTATCCACCATACTTAACGCAGACAATAAATTTCCAAGCAATCCCCCTTCCACCTTTTGTTAAATCTACAAGCCCTTATCATGTTCTCTCTTTCCTGGTTCCGAATGTCTTTCCTTCTGGACCCCACCTTTTCAATCACGCATATCCTTTCATTTATCTTCTTTTCTCAAAACTCCATTGACCATCCAAACCTTTCATAAGCTTTTTTCTTTCACTTCCCCATTCATTTTTATTCACCTCCCTTCTACATTCAGTCCACACAATCCTCATACACAGTTTTTACCACTTTTACCGCTCATTCTACTATTTTCTTAAAACCATTCACCCAACATTTAAACTTATCTCTCTCATTTAAAACAATTTCACTTAACATAGATTTTTCTATACCTAAAATTCGTTTTATATATCGAATATGCACTCTTTCAATTTCTCCCTTTCCCTTACAACTCGTATATCCGACCCGTGCATCATTATATCCTTTATACATATATCTATAAGCGTAAGTCTCATTTTGACAGAATTTCCAAATCCATGTTCTCAGACACATCTAATTCTCTCTGCAGCAATTTTGACTTCTCACCATGTTCGTTACAGGACCCATTATTCTACAAATGAGTGCTAGGTATTTACATTTGTTCACGCATATCTATTTTAAACATGTTTTTCCTGCTATCTCTCCCTCCAATCTTGTACATCATTATAATTGTTGTTGCCACTAAAAATATATCCATTATCTATATCGATAAATTCATTCACTTATTGTCTATTACTTGCCATACGTACTACGTCATCAGCATAGCTTAAAGTCTACATTTTCTGTTTTCTAAGTACAGCATACCCCGCTGTAATACACTTTAAATCTGACAATTAAATATTAAACGCTCCTTTCAGATCTAAAAACATAAGGTACCTTTTCCCTTTACATATTTTCTGTAGAATTATTTAATTTAGGGTTATCCGGATATTATCCGTGTTCTCTTATCCATATTATCCATATACTATTAACCATATCTCCTTACAACATTTTTATTTTACTCCTTCTTCTACTCTGCTTTTACCCTTAAGAAGTCCTTTTACGATTTCAGCCAATTTCTGATTTTCCTTAATAACATCTTTACTTCTTTTTTTTTGTTCAGTCTTTTCATCATATTACTTATTTTCTTCCCTTTCTTTACCTCTGTTTCTACATTCATGCATTATCAAATTATCCTTCATTATTCTCACTATCTTTTCTGTACGGCTTATTCCTTCCCAATTTATTTCCTCCAGTTTACTCCTCATCCTCAATTTTTTGTTTTCACTCCGCACAAAATAATTTACCTTCCTGATTCTCATTTGCTCTTCCCCATTCCCAGTCTCTCTAACAGTCCCGCTTTATAGAATCGTTGACGATATCGGCTTAAGTTAATGCCAGAGGACCCGAAAAAATAATACGCTTGCTTCGATTTTAATCCGATTATAAGGGTCGAGCAAGCGTTCAACGTTGATTTTCCAATTTTCTGTCGACATAAATATAATAGACCTGATCTTCTAATAGTCTGAAAATAGTCTGATCTTCTATTTCTCCATTCCATACTTTCTCTTCCATATTCATCTACTAATAGATAATCTGTGACTGATTCTCCTCTATGTACAGGTACACCTATGAATTGTACAGTTAAGAGAACGGTATGATTTAGCCCAATAGCCCGATGGGTCACCGGGAATTTCCCGGTGCCTTGTTTACTGAAAATTATAGATTGCCTGTGGCCTGTTAGTGAATACTTGAAATGTGGCCCAAACCATTCTAAAGGTGGTAGCCCTAAATACAACTAGAGTTACATCTAGGAGTCCCCCTAAGTACAACTAGGGTTACAAACAATAAAATGATTGTCAACTTATATTTTTTTTAACTTTTAAAAAAATAATATGAGATTATTACGTCCATCTAGGTTTCTAGGTAAGAACTATTATTTGGACGTGGTACGACGTTCAGTCCTACGTTTTTATTAACCTACTTTATCTGAGTAAATAATTTCAGTATATTTTTTGTACATAAATTATATAAAATTTCTAAAATGTTAATCAAATGGAAACTTCGTCAGTTGTTATGGTCTAGAAAAAGTATTGTGAAGTTAAAATTTAAATCATATGTAACCATCCATATATAAAACAATTTTTTACAGAGCAAGCAATTAACAGATAATTTTAAAACATTATATGGAAAACAATACATATATAAATCATTGAGTGTTATTTTAAAGCACAATATTACAACAATAAGAAAATACACCATCTGAGTGATAAGACCGATGCTATTTTTCATGTTCCCATTTTTATTAAACGCCATCCCATCTTTCATATATTGCAGATTAAAAGTTTCTAGTGCTGAGCTATTTACTATCAATTAATTATTCAATCAGCAGCGTACTTGTTTGTTCAGGGTAACATTCTATTAGCAGGGAAATGTAATCATACAAGGTTTGACCAGATAATACGCGAATTTTTTTAATTTTGCAGGGTAGAGAAGTCCAACTATCAAATTTTTGTTGTTGTTCTGTTGATAGATATGTCCCCAAATAGTTGTTGACAATTGCCGCCATTTATGTAATTTATTAGGCTGTTAAGGTGTTTTGGTATCATTACAATTTTTTACTTATGAAAACAATGGTACAATGAGTTTGTATTAAGTCTTGTGTTAAGAACAAAATAAAATGCAGCACAGTTCTGGATATGTCTAATGTTGCTTTTGGTAATTCTATGGATAAAACAAGTGGTAGGAGCGTTTCCGAAAAGACCTCAAACATGTTGAAGATGACGAGCGTCCTGGTCGTCTTAGCACATCTATAATGATAATAACATCGAAAAGTTGAAGCAAATAGTTACGGACAACCGCCGAATCACTCTCAGAGAAATTGCTGAAGTTGTTGGCATTTCAATTGGTTCATATCAAGCTACTATTTCAAATCTTTTGAGCATGAGACGAGTTGCCCAAAATTGGTTTCCAAATCATTGAATTTCGATCAAACGCAATGTTGAATTGATACTGCTCATCATCTGTTTAATTAAATCAAGAACATTACTCCAACAAATCATAACTGGGGAAAAACATGGGTGTATGGATATGACGTCGAAACTAAGGCCCAATCGACCCAATGGGAGCTTACTGAGGATCCAATACCTAGAAAACTTTGCCCAGTATGCTCGGATGTGAATGTTCTACTCATTGTTTTCTTCGTAATCAATGGCATAGTGTACCATGAGTCCTTACCAAGCTGTGTGATCAATATCGAATATAACCTTCAAGTTTTACGCTGTTTGCGCGCACCAATCTGAATAAAACTTCCTAATTTGTGGCTATACAACGCCTGGCGATGGCCCATGCGCACACTTCATTGCTTGTTCTTGAGTTTTTGGCAAGGAAAAACACTTTTATTATTCCGCATCCTCCGTATTAACGCGACGTGGCACGTTGCCACTTTTTATTATTCCAGAAGATGAAAAACAGCAATAACATTTATTCAGCTGTAATAATATCAATTTACAGTGTAACCTGTGACAAACTCTCACTCGCGACGCTGCTAATGGGGATCCTTAGCGGCTTGTATTTTAATACGCTAACAAATATTTTAATAATTAAAAAATAAAAACGGCCTTCGGAGATATATCCTCGGGCGCCAGGTCACTTTAACCTGAGACCACACATTGGAACTGATGTTATTGTCCCTCCAGTCCTCAGTGGCTTACTGAGTGCACATCTAGCTGCTGTCTGGTGAGTAAACCAGTATTTCTTGTTCTTGTGGGCAACTGTAATAAACTTATCTACTAATGAGTGAAACAGCAATAATGTTTTAATAAAACCATCTATGGTTCTTCATAGACAATATAAACGGAGAAAGAAAAAATATTCAATTAAATGGCAATATATCAAATGTCAAATAAAACAGGAGCGCATTCACGGCGGTAAGCAAATATTAAATCGAATAAATCAAGTAATGCATACGAAACGTTATATGCAAACAATATACATAAAAGCTGTGCGATAATAATAAAACAAAGCAGTATCAATTCGGGAAGCATGTAAAAGCGTGGTATCATGCAACGGAGAGGTGTGTGTAGGGGGGGGGGTCTACATTACAACAATGATTCAGACAATGCTGATGGCAGGAATCTTAGAATACTATAGGTGTAATAACACAGTGAGGCGCACCGGTGTTACTACAGCCGAGTGCCTACAACTAACCTTGCAGCGCATCCGTTAGTTAGCAGTATACATTCTAATTATATAGGAAGTAGGCTGATGGAGGGGTAAGAAGAGAGACAAAGCTCCTCGTTGCTGCGGCATGGTTGGCTTGGCTGACTTACCTGTGTTGAAGTTCGCAAGAAACTAAATTTATATGCTTAAAATCTAGCTTTTATAGACATCAGCCTTTGCTGAATTTTTAATATGCGACACGGGTCGTGTGAAGCCATCCACACGACATTCTATTCCGTAGCACGCCTCTTTCAGACCATCCTATGTAAATCCCCGTATTATCCCTACCATATGTGGCAACGCAACACACTACTCCAGTCTAGCGGCTTTCCCGCGCTTACAATAGAAACAACAAACCATCAGCAGTGGTAGCAGTAGCAGTAATGAAGCGGTATCTTATAGCGTACCAGTGAACGGTGTGCTAAACCAACTTAATATCAACATCACACGGTAAATAATAATAGCAAGCGGCGGACCAAATAAATATTTACGCATATGTACACCTATTCCCACAACTAATGTGCATCATAGTAATAAATACTCAACATATGGACCAGTAAAACAAGCGTCAGCTATCTCTCTCCGATTCGTACAATTAGATATGTGACCAAATTTTCGATACTCTGATATGTTTATGCTATAACAGAAAATACATTTTATCTAGAAGCGATAGCAAAATAATATTTGTTCATATTTTTAATCGGAATAAATCATTCTAATTTACTATAAATGCGTTTAAACTCTACAGCGGGGTTTGCTCCAGTGCAGTGCTTTTATATAATTTATATAATCTATTTAATCTATGTCTCTTAACAAGGTTTGTTATAACAGATCTTATAAAATGTTTTTAACTGTATTGATGTAATTGCTTCAATAAAACATTTCTTTGTTCTGATGAGGATATAAGTCGTATTATGCTTAATTGATTAATGAGAATCAATAATTTATAATATTTTTACGAACCACAATGTTAAATACAAAATATTTTACAAAGAAGAACAACTTTTCTTAACATTTTACAAACTGGAACACCTTTCCATTTTGCTTCGATTTATTTAGAACCCTGTATAAGAATAATTTTTGTTTTTATAGACGTATTTTATTTGTTGCAACTACGATAGCACATGAAAAGCGGACACAATGAAAATATAAATCAAAATAGGTAATAACAAATTCTTAATGTCACACACGATTAAAATGTATGAGAATGATCGTAATTTTCGAAGAAAAGTAACATTTCTCGGTTAAACTGTTTTAATTTTAGAATTAATGCTTATAATTGATAAATGCTTATCGATAATTCATCCTATAAAAAGTAAAGATATATTTAAAATATCACATAAGTACAAATACTGTAACTAATTGTATCAGTGCGCGATTATTCTAAGGTGAAATTGAAAAATTATACACGTAAATTAAGATATTTTAAAAACTGTTTGAAAAATTAAGATTTTTTAAAAATATTTCTATGAAAATATTATTAGTGTTTTGTTTTCGTATTTTGTAGTCTTTTAACTCTCCACTTATGAGCAACCGATAGGAGTGATTATATTTTATAAATTAGTTATATTCCAAAAGCTTAAGCTTCCTCGTTACTAATAATAAAGAGTTTTAAGCATTTTTGATTATAATTTTTTTAAGTCCATGCAAAAATACACAAACATACTTGTGCGTTATTAAACTTATTTTTACAAATTGATTTTGAATATAATACCGCTTTTAGATAAAACAACAATCGATCAAGCACAATGCATAAAAATTTAAAACGATGATGTAGATAGATATCGTTAGTTTTAAAACTTCAATTTCTGCCTAGTGCAGATATTTTAAATTAATTGAATTTCCACTAGTTGGAATAGATGAATAGAATTTGATATTATTTAGTTACCCAGGAAAAGAAAACTTAATAAAATAGTTTATTGCTTTTCAGTTTAGATGTCGCAATATAGCGCAAAAAATCAAAGAGCAAACAATGAATAAAATAAAATAAAAAAAATATATATACGAAAAAGTCGTATATATATTTTTTCGTCCAACGAACGACTAAAAAGTCGTTGGTTGTATCACTTTTGGGTTTTATGTCCAACAAAAACGAAAGACAAATAAAGTAGGGAAAATTTTACGTCTCCATCTGCCAGCATATCCATTGCCCAAGTGCTGACAATTCGTTCACTGCTGCTGGTGAGGAACTTCAAATGCCAGTTTTGGTTTTGCAGTATATACGAAAGATTTGAAGTATTTAATGAAATTAGAGGCGGGAGAAAGATTTTACATTTCCTGTTTCCGATAAACGAAATATGATGTTCCAAAGTAGTTAGTTCAAAAAACATACTTGGTTGGCTTATAGATGCCTTGAAATGAGCACTGTAGAAAGTGTGCATCATCTTTGGACCCAAATACGGCGGTCGTGGGAAACAAGCACTGATCTTTCTGGTAACAACACCTTTACAAACTGGAACAATACTTTGAAAAATTGAGGATCATGCCTCCACGCAATATCATAACTTTGCTGGAAAGAAAATGTAAGATTTCAGCTGAATACCTCAAGGTGGTTAAAATGTTTTAGAAAGCTTGAACTTCCAAAACAAGAAAATAGTCCAGGAAAATAAAAACAGATTGAAAGCGATCATAAAAACTTTCTTGTTATGTGGACGGAAGGAGACGTCATTAAAAGGTCAGCTGGAGTAACGTCATGTTGGATTATCGGAACCCGAAGAAAATGATGGTTTTTAGGCTATTCTTTGCTTTCGAGATCTCTCTCTCTCTCTCTCTCCTCTCTCTCTCTCCTCTCTCTCTCTCTCTCTCTCTGGTGATGAGTGTTAAAAACGACATCTTCTTAATCAAAGCAAGAGTAGCCCATCTATGTACACACCATCTGAAATTCTAAACGAGATCATAGAAATTTGCGGAAAATGCGTCAAAAATGTTAATAGAAACGGTGAAACGTGCTAAATACTTTGCGGTTTTGACGGAATAGAATTGGGATCCTTTGTGTCCTGAACAAATGTCTTAATGTCTCAGGTACGTCGATCTCTCGTGGTAAAACACTGTTGTGCGGGATGGCTTCCTTAGATTTATTCATATTGGTGATCTTATTACAGAAGGTTTATATCAGTGCTATAAAAAGCAACTTTTACTTTCTTCCGTTACGGCATGCCTTACAAGGGTTTTTTAAGCTTCTCAATTGAAGTGTATAAATTGAAAGATTTGCAGAGTTGTATGAACTTGGATGACAAACTTTTGAAAAGCTGCAAGCAGATCGAGAACTTACTCAAGTTTATCAACTTCAGACAGACCTCTCTTGAGAATCTACAATTTCTAATGGCAAATCTTGTTTAGTTATTGTGGACTTCGTCAGATATGTGAGGACATTAATCGCTACATTAAGAAGCGAACAACGATTTACGCGAATTTTTTAAGAATCCCAGGAAATGTTCTCCGACGAAATAAATATTTCGCATTTGGCTGGAAGGCAAATGCATCTCCAAAATGTCTAGGCAGACTCGCTCGAAGAACACTACCATATAAATCTTTTCTTTCCTTTTATCGATCATTTGAAAATTGATCTAAAAGTACGCTTCCAGACTCATGAAGATGACAGTCAGGTCTTGATTCCGGGTCTAACGAAAATAGACAAACAGAATATCAAGTAAATCCTAAAATTCAGAAGCCCTATACTTGCGTTCTGATGATTAAACATCTTTGGAATCTGACTGAGTATAAGCTGGGATATACAAGGCTGATAGATTTTTCTGAAAACCCATCTACTGCTCTTGAAGCCATTGACGCATGTGATGCGTATTTCTACCCAAACATACAAACAATGCTCTAAAATTTTGCAACTCTGCCTGTTTCAACAGTGACTTCGGAACGGACGTTTTTGAGGCAGCTTAAAAGCTACTCCCGAAAGAAAACGAAACCAGAGTACCTCACGGGGTTAGCTTTAGTTATATGTAGTATTCCGAAATTGAACAAGATTAAATCTTATTCTTCATAAACTTAAAATCTTTATTTACGTAACTAAGGATAGCGGGCCGCTGCAATTAAAATTTTATGGGTACGCCTATGGGTTGTGTATATTATAAATCTCTTTTAGAAAATAAATGACCATTTTATAATTAATCAGAAATTAACCTACTTATTTAACTATCCTGAATTGAAAGTTATATAAGGTTCAAAATGTATTATTTTGACTTCTTTTTAGTTCAATAATATGAAGCCTTCAATTTGAAAATTCTTTTTAGTATTTTCATTATAAAAACGTAAAATGTTGATGTGAAATGCAAACGTGAAATGTTAGGAAACGTAAAATGTTGATAAATTCACAAACATTAAAAAAACTCATTAATTTAACAGGACTAATTCGGGTGCAACTGTGGATTGGTCAGATTACAGTTTAATTAGTTAAAATAAATTTTAGAAGTAACTTAAATAAATTTGTAGAAAGAGATCTAAACAGACTGACTAAAGTTATAAAGCAAATGAATAACAAAAGTGATACCAAAAGTATTAATACGATTAAAAATACAATGGGCATTATAGGCTACCCATTATTAAATTTGGTTAATTTAACAATCGATAAATGAGTCCTACCAGAAAAATTAAAATTTACAATAATTATTCTTATTCCTAAAACTAAAAGAATCAAATATGATGAAGCATACCACAATCTTTTCCTACTGGGATCCAATTGGGCAGTTCTTTACAATGGGGTTGCCTTCCCGGCCTAGTCAGTTGACATGGAGAGAACACAAGGAAATGTGCATATAAATAAAATTCCAATATAACATTTAACAACCTTTATTATAAACTCTATTATCAACCATAGCACGATATATGGGCAATCTTTATTAATAAGACTTTATGTCATATAAATTTTATCACAGTAAGTTTACTATATCGGCAAATAAAATTTGTAAAAAAATCACAAACAATCACGCTGTGATAACAATTTAAAACTGGTGAATTAATGCGGCACATACCTTGCAATTCCACCCTAACATGTTCATAAGGATAAGGTTATACATATATTAAAATTTATAAAAACACATTGGTTGTTTAACCTTACAACATATACATAAATACACAGAAGGATATCCTCAGGGTTTACAGAAACATTTTCTTCGAACCCGTCATGGGTAGGATTGTTATTTTCAATTAAATAGATATAGACGTAAGTAACAAGTTAAATTTAATGCTGTTATGAAAAATAATGCCTAAAGGTAATTTATCAATGTTGAAATAAACAAAATAAACAACACTGTTCAAGAACTTGTTACATATTATACAATTACTGAAATGAAACTGCAATATTCACCCTAAACAGTTAAGTAATGAAATATTCAAAACATAGCCGTCCATTTCCGACTTAAAATGTATAAGTGTGTCTTGTATTTTTTTTGGACTATAAATCCGGTAGCAAACGTATTCCGCTGCCAGTGCAAAACATTGTGTATAGGCTTCCGTCAATCGTCACTGTGTCTTTTCATCTAATTTACTGTATAGCTGCTACAGTCATTCTATATTTGAACAATTCATTTAGTAGTACTTGGAACGTCCGAGACCTGTAAAGTCTGAGTACATTCCATGTTGCAAATCGTAAATCTTTAATTCGTTTTGTGTTCTTAGCCGTTACATTTTGATACGTCTGGTCTCTATTTCTTTTTGCTTGTGTCGTTACCTAGTGTTTTCCGAGGTAGGGTCGTCGGCCCTAGGCTCAACCGTTGTGGGGTTGTTCCTCCCAGCCATGGGTGGCTGTCTTTTCTTTCTAGGAAGGTCCCATAGCCTTTGTGGTGTCTGCCACTAACTGCAAGGCTGCAGTTGTGTTCTACCCTAGTATCTTTCGCTGGTTCCACGTTTGGGAGGTTTTATCTTAGAATAAAACACTCCTCTTCCGCCATCTGCACCGTTTTTCCTCAAATATTCGCCCTCAACTGTTGAAGTTAGCCGTCACCGAAATATCGTTGCCCAGGTCCAGTACAAGGAGGCGCCCGTTGAGAATTGCGCATGTGGACTAAGAGAAGGTGACTCTGGTGTCCCCAGTGCTGGATTAATGGTTTCTCAAATATACCATAAAACGAATGTCTGTATTGGTGATTTCACACTCATATTAAAACTTGGTGAATTTGACGGAAGCAATTTGAATCAACCACTTGAAGAATTTTGAATACCGGGATCATATACGGCAGGGTTGTTTAGCTACTGCATATATACTATCCACATTTTCCCTGAAAATCTGTCGCGATCTACTTATTAAGATATTTGATATTTAATACAGTAGAACCTCCATTGTCCGGACCTCGATTATCCGGTTTTCGATTATCCAGATCACTAAAAGCTACAACAAATTTTATAAATATACTGCATTACATGTGGTGAATTTCGCCACTTTGAAATATTTGTGTAATTGCGTACAGCAGCCGTATTGTACTCTATGGAGTTGCAGTCATGTCTATTACATAACGCTCGTCTAACGCCCCTCATCTGAACAGTTGTAAATTAGAGAACTAGCGCCATCTGAACATAGCCTTACGGTTGTTGGTCATTGAAATCGTTTCATATCGGTTGCTACCGATCAACAATCGCTTCGCAATCTACCAGTCGAGTCGCGTTGGGCATTCCTGATATACGGGACATCAATATTGTTATCAGAGTTACACAAATGTTCAAAATCTATAATCTCTTTGAAAGCTGATACAACAATAAACAGAATATAATAAACAATCAAATGTTTATAACAATAAAATAAAATTTGGTTGCACATTTCATATATTTTTAATTTGTGGGTCTATATAAAAGTATTGTTTCATATAAAACAAAAATCTTTATGCGATCAAACTTTTATAAATAGTAAAACGAAATTTGACACGGTTGTGATATTATATTAAATTGTGGTGCATTACGGAGACCAGCTGATCCATATAAAAAAAATATTTTTTTATGATCAATTGTTTATAATAATTAAATAATATTTACTGCCGTATTGTATATTGTATTAATTTGGGGTCCATTTAGAGGGGAATCAATTGATTCATTTAAAAATGGAATTGTATTAAAATTATACAAAATTATAAACAAAGTAAAAACAATAATCAAATAAACCATTAAAGAAGCAAATCATATAACAACAAATTTATCGATAAAATAATCATTTTGTCAAAGGTTACACAATTTTTTTAGAGCAATTAGTTTTTGAGTTGATTTATTTGTGAGATCCACAGTTTTTGCTTGATTCCTCAATGGAAAGTCTGTGCATACGGGGACCATAGGAAGGGCTTTAGCATATAACATGAGGTGGCTTTAATGCTCATATCTAGGGGCTAGCATATTGTCACCTTATTTTTGAAGTGACAATAGAGCAGGGTGTGTTCTTACTTGATAAATAAAATTACAATTATTGATTAAACCCATCCAACTATCAAAAGGGAATCGAATATAATTTAATAATTTATTTAGTCATTAAATCAATTGTCAATAAAACAATTGTCAATAAAACAAGTAAATAAAACAATTGTCAAAAAACATTAATTAGTGTATGTTTTATCTTAAAATAACAAATTAGTGACAAGAATAAATTTTGAGAGTTTAAATTAGTCAATAAATATTAACATAATGCAAACTTACATTTTAACTGCAGACATAACATACATAATATTCTTTACGTTTAGTTTTTGTACAAGAAATTCAACCATAAGTCATTACCAATTGTAGTCTGTACACAATTTCATACTCTAATTACTACCGTCGCAAAACATATCGCGTCTAGAACTGTAAGATTGAGCCCTATGCATACGCGCTAAATTCCCAACAATAATCGTCTTTTACCAAGCGGCATTTTACCGTCTTATACCAGCTTCTATTTCTCACCCGCCATTTACGAAGTTTAGTTGATCTACTAATTATGCGGTAACAATCAATAATCGATATATAAGATTATTTAATTGACGGCTCAAGCAAGTACGACGTTAAATAATTATTTCTTTAAACGTTCTATTGTACATACTAATGAAAGTCAATTTAAGATGACACCAATTAATTAATGTAAAATGGTTTAACTTCTACACTTACCTTGATTGGTAGACAACAATGCTTAAATAAATAAAACATTTCCTAGCATTTAGCAATCATGACTTATGAGAATTAAAAGTACATACAGTATAACTACTAAAAACTAAAGACTTAAATTATACCGCTATACAATATTGAAATATTCCGTTACCTCTTTAAGTGACAATAAAAATAATTTTACGTTTTATCATTGTTCACAGTTTTAAAAACGTTTTCGGATCTTTTTCTTTTTCAAAAATTTTTAGTATCAACTGAGGCGAAAGACATTCTCCTTTTTAGTTAAAATACACGGATTTCAACAGGTAATCAACTTTCCCACACTCAGTTCGGTATTCAAACTTTTTGAAATTAAAGTTTTAGCGTGCCCAAAGATGTACCGTCTCACTATACATCAATTGCCAATCTTTTTTAATTGACTGATGCATCGCAATAATCTGCTTTCAAGTTATTTAGAAAATCCGATGAATATGTCGTTGGTGGTTCTGTTACTAACAGACTCCCACTTACAACGCTGAATGGCACAAACAAATATCTTATAATTTACAGAATAAAAACGGTCTTCGAAAATACGTTCCTAGGGCGCAAGGTCCATTTAACCTGAGAGCGCCACACGCTGAAACTGATGCTGTTGTCCCTCCGGTCCTCAGTCTCTTACTGAAAGCACAAGTGGCCCCGAGTCTTGCGAGATGTCCAAGATTCGTATTTTTGTGGGCAGCTGTAATAAACTTTATGCTAATGATTGAAACAACATTAATGTTTTAACAAAACCGTCTATTGTACTTTATAGAGAATATAAATAGAGAAAGATATATATATATATATATATATATATATATATATATATGCACAAATAAATGTCAATAATAATTAAAAGAATAAATCTTAATTTAAATCAATGACGTAATAATGGCGGTTAAATTAATAATAGCGATATTATCATAAACAAAACAATATAACCGAGTAGTATTATATCAAAAAATATAAATGCATAATAATCATCAATAACGGTGCACATAAAAACAACATCTGTGCATGTAAAGTGATATGAAAAAGGCAGTGATAAAATAACAAAATCATTGCAAATACGATAGGGAAAGCGTATACAGGCTATCAATAATACAGCGGGAGGGCCGGGGTAATTTTCAAGCACATAGTATGAAAAACGGCAAAAGTAGGGATCCGAGGAAGGTACCGTATACGTGTAAGACAGTGAACAACAGATGTTACTCGTAGTTAAGTGAGTACGACTGACTGAGAACTACAAGCCAGCAGTATACACTCTAGCAGGTTAAAGGATAGGCAAGAGAAATAAAGCAATGGAACATACATGCAATTCAATTAAGCAGGATACTATAGATAATCGCTCACCGAATTATTATTATCCCAGCGAGCCTTAAGTCAAGTTTTACTCTGCGGCATGGGTCGTTTGAAGCCATCCACATGACATTTTATTCCGTGAACCGGGTACTTTCACACAATTCTACACAAATCTCGGTATTATCCCTACCATCCGCATCGACATAACACACAACCCCACTCTAGCGGCTTTCTCATGCTTACAACAGAAACGACGCAGAAGTGGACGAGCATTAATGGTAAGGATCCAGATACAAGTATCACCAACCAACATATCACATACGACAAACGCATTACGTGTGTACTGTTATAACACCTTACAAGAATATCGAGAGGGGGCGGCCAAATCAATACTTACACACGCGTCTAGCATGCAAAATAATTCGTCATACACATTATAAACATAGCGTCGATACATTAAGCGGCAGTAATTTCTTTTCTTCTACCGCATGCAATATATGGTGAGCAGCTAACTCGGTGCCTACGTGACTTTTATTACTGTCTACAAATAATACATACATTCAATTTATTATCAATAGATGGTGCCCGGAATTCATATAATTAATTTGATATAATTTAATTCTCATGAAGAATATAACGTGCTTCGTACTGTTCTATACTAAAATTGCTCATATCTTTAAATATTTTTATCTTAGTAAGAAAACTTGCATCTTAAGATATTTTAGAGTGCAGTGTCGTTAAATACATTAAGCAGAAGTTTGTCAATTAAACTACTCGATAAATAACCAGTATATATATATATATATATATATATAAGAGTAGTTGTTTGTCTTCAGGGTTATATCTCGCGTGGTAGGCACACTGAAATGCCCACCACGCGAGATATACCCCTGAAATCAAACAACTACTCATCAGATTACACTCACGAAGACTTCAAATTT
>WYDF02180897.1:1733-36367 GCA_009867245.2 Adranes taylori | reverse complement strand
ATTGGCCGCTACATTGAAACTGAAATTGAAAAAGTACAAAAAACATCAGGCCTTACAATGTATAGACACAAGAAAACAAGAAGAATTAAGAAGTACAAGAGAGAATTAGTACAAGAAGAATTAGTATTAGTACAAGAATTAGTATTAGTACAAGAATTAGTACAAGAAGAATTAGTACAAGAAGAATTAGAATTAGTACAAGAAGAAGTACAAGAGAGAATTAGCACAAGAAGTACAAGAAGAATTAAACTCAAGATTGGGCTAATACTAAACTCAAGATTAAACTCAAGACTCAAGCCCTGATATCATATTCCAGCAAGATTATGTTGTACATTCTTCAAGCGAGACTATAAACCTTCTTGCTACATCAAATAGCTCCAGAACAAGCTGGAATTATGGATGGACGGGGTACTCGAGAATTAATTCTAAGTGCGAGGCAGCTTATAGAAAAGGCCCGCGAATACTCGATACCGATGTATTTGCGCTTTGTAGATCACGAGAAAGCAGTTGATTACGTGGGTTCAAAATGAATGCCAGCAAGACAAAATCATGATAGTAGACCGAGATAACAAAAATGGAAGACAAACTACAAAGGTAGGGAACTGTCGAAAAATTTGTGTATTTGGGCTCCATGCTCCATAAATCCACCTCTTGCGAAATGTAAGAGACGGCGAATTGAAATTCCCCGCTCGGCCATGATAACACTAACAAAGATCTGGAAAGATCGAAATATCACTAGGAATACGAAGGAAAGCCTTGTATAGGCCCTCGTTTTTCCCGTTTTTCGTATTCCTCAGAAACATACGTAATCCGTTCCAACGCAGGAGAAGAGTAGATGCATTTGAAATATGGGTCTGGCGCAGGATGCTGCGAGTTCCCTGGAAGAACAAATGTCTTCTTAAATGAGGCCAAACTCGTGCAAAGGTTGTCATCGATGATATATGGACGAATTTTTTCGGATACATCTCTCGACATGATAGCATAGAAAAACATGTTGTTCAGGGAAAACCGGAAGGGGAAAGGAAACAAGGCCGATCCCCAACTAGGTGGACCGATATTATTTTGAAACTAACAGAAACAGGTTTCACTAAAGCAGCACCCCAACCGAACGATCGACAGACCTGGAAATCAACTGTTAAACGAATAATACAGAAAGTAGAAGATTGCCCTATTCAACATCAACATCCATCATAGCCACCACACGTGGGTCACGAAGTTGGCCGAAGAAGAAGAATATAATGCAACGTGGCCATTTTTCTATAAGTTGAAAGTTGTTTGCGATATCGCCCGAATCCTTGTAGATAAATTATTAAATTTGTTAGATTCTGTTGTCTTTATTTGAAACATTTTACTTGTTTTTGGGTTTTTAGTTTAACAAATTTCGTGGCCGTACGCCTAAAAGATCTTATAATTGTTAAGGCGAAAAATTTAATCTATTCCATTTCTACAATTAGGGTAACTGCATATGCTAAGCCAATTGTAAAAAATATCAAAAAATGGTAGTAATATTTTGATTAACCACTTGATTATATTTAAAAGAACGCCAATATCTGGGATCCAGCGTCAACAGTTCATAAAAGCAATTGATAGTTCAAAATTATCCAATATAATAGTTTCCAACGTGATAAAAAACTATGAAGTTTTCTTTAAAAACAAATAGTGTAGCCAAAATTAGCGAGAAAATACCCTAGAAATTTCTTTAAAGTGGACACTGCTGTTTTTGCTACCTATTCATGTGTATAAAATATAATCGTTTAAATGAAATTTAAATGCATTTTTTGAGAATTTATTCTGTTTATAATTTTACTTAAACTTTTATGTAATTGATTAATTGATTAAGTTTAAGTAAAAAGTAAGCGTTACATTGTAGTAATCCCTGATGCGATATCAATTGGAAGTGTATTTTTTTTCCTGATTTGCGACCTATAGTACAATTGGTACATTGTGACTATATAGTTTCAACCCTTCCGGGCCATCTTCAGACTGTTAATTCATGAAGAACTGTGTGGATGCGTTTGTAAGAGATATAATATTATTCGGATGGAGTTAGGTAATTACAAAGGATTGGAGGTACAGAGGATTGGAGCTAATGATATTAGCGATTAAATGGGAGAGAATCAACGACTAAATTGAGAATAAGCGATTAAATGAGACTCAACGACTGATATTGGCCTAATTGGCTCTCTCCCATTTAATCCTTAATAACATTAGATCTAATCCTTCGTAGCCCTAACTCCATCACAATAATATACACCTACTACAAAAGCATCCACACAGTTCTCCATGAATTAATAGACTATAGATGTGAAGATGGCCCATAAGGTTTGAAACTATATAGTCACAATCTACCAATTGTAGTATAACTGGTAAATCACGAAGTAAATACAATTCAATTGATATCATTTATATAATTAATTAATTCAATAAAATTTGTATTGAATACAAATTTCATGAACATTCAGTAATTGTTTTATAAACGCGCACAGATGGAATTGACAGATAAACAAAATAAATGCCATAAAAAATTACTCTACCGTTTCCACAAAGAAGGTAATAAATAACAAAAGAAGACCCTCCACAAAAAAAAACATAATCTATTAAACGTTTTATGGTTAGCGTTTTAAATACTGTTCAAATAAAATGATCATTACATCACCATCTGACAATGATAATTCCTCTTTGAGGTTGCCCGATTTCATTAAATTCTAGTTAGTTTAAAAAAATTATTGTCAATCTAAGGAAAAGTAGATTTATCGTCCATATACCATATACATATGTACATACGAAGTGTCACTGGTCATGGTGGGTAGGTTATAGGACTTTACTAGAAAAATTCTGCAACACATCTACGTTAGGGAATAAGTATGTATTACATTTAAATTACTTTCGATGGTACGCATCATTATGATTACAAATAAAAGACACATTTCAGAACAGTGCTTAACCAAATATAAATTTATGGTATTTCCTTGTTTGGTCAATTCGTGTTTCGTCTTTCGGGCAAATTTACATGGATTCAAAAATGCAGCCATCTATAATTAGAAAATAATCCTTATATATGAAGTTTGTTTATTACCGGATCCTGAGTACAAATTTTTAACCGTCGTAACGGTGCGGGAGATATTAGAGATGCAAGGGACCCTAGAGGTGCAGGAGACATTGATTAGGTGTAGCCTTTTTCGGATCTCTAGGATTTTCAACATCTACTATATGTAGCATATACTTATTTCAACATCTACTGTATGTAGCATATACTTATTTCAAGCGCCATATTGGATTTTTCAAACATGTCAAATGACATCATCCTGTGTTTTATACAATATTTTTGTACTTTTTCAGACAATTATTTTTTTATAGCAACCTTAGTAGTATTTAGTTATTTTTTAGACTTTTTCGTATCACACATTAGGGGAAGAAATTGCTATTAATACTAATAATATAATACTAATAATAGTAATTGTTCTATAATGATATTTTCCATTATCCTTAACTCTCTTGCTTCTTGCTCCAGATATACCCTCCAATTTTCCGCTTTCCTTTTGTCTTCTATTCCCTACACTAATCTCTGGTGTGACTTAATCCAATGCTACCAATTTTTCTCATGCCTTCCACATATTTTTCATTATATCACACTCCTTCATCCGATACCTATTACCTCTCTCCATACTTCCACACCTGAATATCGCCATCATCCTCGTTATGTTCATACTTCTTTTAGGCTCTAATACATATTTTGGCACTTCCCTATCTGCTTAAAACCACTTATAGCACATATTGTATGTACTCCCCTAATTCTTTCATTTCTTACTTGCGATTTCACATCCCACAGCCTGTTTTCCATTTCAATCGTTATATTTCTTCTAACAACCCTCGTGCTTTAATACCATGCATACATGGTCTTTCTATCCTCGTATATCCCTTTTCCCTTTCACTCATTCTTCCATTTGCTCCCTTAGATTCTTCTTTCATAGCTTGCATATTCACCCTTTTTAGCAATCTCTCATCCTCTACCTCCAATTTTTCTTCATACGTCTTATTTGTACTCTCTCTAATTCATCCCTCTCTATAACCTCTCATACGACTGCCCCCTACATAATTATACTTGTCACCCAAGCATTCAATATCATCATTCTTATTTTCACTGAATCACCAAACCATTCCTCCTGTACTTTTCTCATTCTCTCCGCTGCTATCTTTGCCTTTCTAGTCAGCATTCTCACATGCTCTCATTCTGACCTATTCCTATGCAACATATACCCTAAATACTTATACTTCTTTGTACACTCTATCTTCATTCCCTTCACTCTGAAAATATCCTTCTTACAATTCCTACCACCTTTCCCACGAATCATATATTCGTCTTCCTAGCATTCACTTCTAGTCCTCATTTCCCCATATATCTATCTATATTTTCTATAATTTCATTCATATCATATTCACAACAAACCATGCACACGATTTCATCCGCATATCCTAGCGACCATATTTTTTTATTACCCAATAATACACTTCTTGATTGAGTTCTTTTCAACACATGCTTCAAAACTCCATGTCATTTTACAAACACTCTCTAATATATTCACATATTTCATCATTTTCCACAATGTTCTTCTCAGAAGCCTGTCGAACGCTGACTTTAAGTCAATAAATAGTGAATAAAGTAAATATAGCCTTTATTCACTTCTTGATTAATGATGTAATTCTTGGCGACAATTATTTTTTCTCACACATTACTAATACTAATCTCTTAGTCATTACTCTTGCAAGCCCTCTATAAATGCTATTCACAATAGTTATCCATCTGCAACTCTCTGCATCTCTTCGGTTATAAACCGAGCGAATTTCAATGTCTCTATTCCCTTCTTGCCTAAACTCTTCCATACACCTCCAGGTTTACCTATAGGTCCTGCTGTACTACCCTCTTCTACCTTACTTACTTCATTCTTTATCTCTTCTACTGTTACATCTGCTCTGCCATCTACCACAATTCTTGATTGCTCTATTTATTTTACAATCTCCTCTTTATCCTCTCTTTTAATCAACCACTTTCTACCCTGTTTCTCCTAATCCCTTAAGCTAACATCATTTCCACTCCTACCGCCTTTACTTCTCCATCTCCCAAATACAAACGCACTTTCCTCCCATTTTGTCAATCACTTCACATTATTCCTCCTTTCTATACATTCTTTTCCTTCTTCTTTCCATCTCTTTTTATCTATTCTATATAACCCTAATTTCTCCAATTTTCTTACCATAAGGTTCATTTCTATAACTTTTCCTTCTCCATTTCCTATTGCTTGTCATATATCTAATTTCCTTCATAAATCTTACTTTCCTCCCTTACATCTCTTCTTTCTTGCTCTCTGAATTGTTTCTTTACCATTAACTTTATTCAATTCCTCCCACTCCACACCCTTTATACCCTCTTCCACTCTTCTTCTCTCCTTCTCATTGAATGCACACTGGTTTCTCTTCTATCAGACCTGCTCCTCCACGATTTTGTTTCCTCCATTTCCATTCTAAACACCCATCCTGTATCCACTGGGAAGTGGTCAGACTCCGCTCTTTCTCCTATCCCCATATATTAAACACATGCTCTCGTCTTTTCATCTATAATAACATAGTCAGTTTAATGTTTAATTATTTAATTTAAACCTGAGTAACGGAAATGGGTCTTAAATCAAAAGCAGGCATTGGCTAATTATTCTCTACAACTGAAATAATTTTGGCTACGAGTTTTATAGATATTAAACTATAAAAATATTTCAATCGGATTAGTCTAAACCTGAAATCCTGATGTTTATATATTTGAACTATGATGACTTATTATTTTAGACCCGAAGAATACAATATTATTGTGAAATAATGTATCGATGTAAACTGATAGAGAATAATATACTCAAGTCATTTTCGTAAATGCATCGTAAAAGAACAATGTGAAGTTCATGTCGTAATAATAGTATAACAATTATATTACAATTAATTGTCAACATATTACAAGATAGCAAAGTAGAAATAAAACTAAATACTTTAATGTCAATTTTTATTACCCGCACACTAAAAGCAAACATAAATAATATCATAATTAGACAAAAACAGTTGTTAATAAATTGATTTACATATGTAATTACTCCTGGCGTGTATTGTAAAGCGCATACATTTCTCTCTCTGTGCATGAGTGTATTGAAGCTCATTTGATACTCTTGGTTTTGTTATAAATTAACCATTATAATGTAATGGGCACATCACTTTGTCGATATACGGTCGCACACACAGCTATAAAAACTCTTCACATATATGCGCAGAGACATCGAGTAAAGTGTAACAACCTCTTTTTGTTAACGGTAAGCGGTGTGTTAAGCGTTAATAGTTGTTAACTGTCAATATACAATGTTTATAATATTTATTGCTGTTATAAATCAATTTTTAAAAGTTATTTAAAATATAAAATGTACGAATATTGATTGATTCGTAACGAACTTCTCTATTTAATTTTAATAATTTTGTAACCGGTTCCGATTTCGCTATAATTACATTTTCAGGATTTTATATATCTTGTATTACACCTTAAAATAGGAAGACTGCAAAACTCATCGGCAAATGACTAAAACACTATAAATAAGTTCATAAAAAAATCTTCAGCATCTTCTTAGTACTCTTTTTTTATAGTGCGAGTGCATGCGTGGAGTATATGAGAATAGGTGACCGTATTGAGTATGACCAACCCAATGGAATCGGGGTTGAATTTGAATTGAGTAACAGATGGGGAGATTGAAAATAATGATAGGCGAGGGCTAAGTGAACAAAGGTATTACAGGAGTGAAAAGAAAAAGAGAGCGATGACAGAAAGATTAAGTAAAGTTAGATGAGAAGAGATAAGTTGTAAAAGTAAAGTACCGGGTCAGGTAGAAAGGAATTTGGAAAGGAAAGAAGGAATGGTAAGAAGTCAAATAAGGCGGAGGGGTGGAAGTCAAATGAGGTAAACGAAACATGGGTGAGGAAAAAAATTAAAATAAGGGAAGTATTGAGGAAAGTGAAAGTGAAAAAAGAGAAAGCTTCATAGGGGGAGTATAATGAGACAAAAAGTGAATGTAGAAAAGAAAACATGAAAATAAAATACAAGTTTGAGGGAAGAAGAGCATTACCCATAAATAATTTGCGTAATGCGCGAGAGGTGTGGAAATATATGAGGAGTAGGGGAAGAAAGAAGGGGTTGTGAGATAAATTTGAGCGATTGGGAGAATAAGTGTAGGATAAATTTTGAGGACTGAATATTAGAAGAAGCAATTGACAGAGAGAGATCGTGAAGGGTGCATTGAGAGGATGGAAGATGGTGAACTGTTGGATATAAGTGTGGAAGAAACGAGGCAGGAGATAAGGAAGATGAAAAGGAGTAGCGCTGCTGGACCTGACAAGATTCCGGTTGAAGTCTGGCGATGTTTAAGAGAGACAGAAAGAGAGGTTTGGAAGCACTATTCAGGGTCAGAGGGAGTAATAAAATATAGAATAGAACAGAGAGAAATCCGGAAATGTGGAAAGAAGGGGAAATTGTTGCAGTACACTAGAGAGGTGATAGTATGAATGTGAAAAATTCCGGGGGTGTGACAATAATGGATTCACAGATTCTTTGCGATGTTAATAAATATAAGGTTGGAGGAGAAGTTGCGAGTGAAAAGTATGTTATAAAGCATGCATATAGGTTTTATTAGAGGCAGGACAGCGGACAATATAGTTACGTTAAATTATATGATGCAAAAGGAGATAGCAGAAGGAAAGAAGTTATACTTGTTGTTCGTTGATTTGAGAACTGCGTTTGATAAAATTATAAAGGTAAAGTTATGGGAGAAAATGGTTAACCTTGGAATAGCTGGTGGGTTGATAAGAGTGATAAGAGGAATGTGTGATGGAGTGAAAGCGAGAACGAGAGTGAGAGAGAATAATTTCGAGATGCCGGATTTACATTAAGTGTTGAAAAAACATCAGTCTGGTTGAGTGAACATAGGAAGTGTGAGAGTCTGGTCGGTTAGGTATACAGATGATCCAGTGTACATGGCCAATAGAAGGGAAGAAATGAATGATATCATAGACAGAGTAAAGAGATATATGGGTAGAAGAGGATTGGAGATGAATGTGGAAAAGACAGAAGTAGTAGTATGTAAGAAGGGAGGACATGATAGTAGAAAGGATGTTTTTCAGATGGAGGGGCATAAAAAGGTGAAAAAGTATATGTATTTGGGATTTATGTTTCAAAATGCTTCATGTAAAGAACATATTATAATAATGATTATGAAAAAATTCCAAATGTAAAGTTTCCACAAAAACAATTTCACTCATTAGCCTCAGTTTAATTAAAATAACAAGTGTACTAAGTTTGATTGAACTTGGTTCAGTAGTTTCCGAGAAAAAAGTAAGCAAAGAAAAACCGTCGAGACACTAGCTATCTTAATTTTAAATAATTTCTTTAGCGCTCATAAAAATATTGAGAATTAAAATTACAATATTGTTTCTTAGGCGAATTGTTTTTTGGAATTATCGTATGTTCGTATTAATTTGAGTAAATAATAAAAAGTTTTGTAATTGTGATAAGTAATTAACTGATTGCTGAATGTATAACTATGGTATAACTATTTTTCTATTTTAAAATATAGAAAAATTGAATTATATTTATCTTAAAAAATAATTTTATTAAACACAAATTGGCAACCTGCCTTATACTATGTTCATTAGCAAAGAAGTAAACCATACATTATGTTGTATGAAACAGCAGTTGATAAAAAGGATTGAACTGGTAACTGTATAAATTTGTGCGCCCGCTGTCAGAGGGCCAATGTGATAAATTAACATAGTTTTAAATCTCTATTTACTACTTACTCAATGGTATATCACATTTATAAATATTTTGCACTGATCTTGTTGTTTTATGAGTTCCTAATTTATACGAGGAAAAATCTTAATTTCTTTTTTTTAATAATTTAAAAATTTAATTTTATATTAAAAAAAATTTTATTATTTAGTGTAAACTATTATTTTTTATAAATTTTTATTTAGAAAAATATTTATAATGATTTTGGACAAATCACTATTTTTTGTTTGAAGAGCAAAAATTTACAGAAGAAATACCATTTTCAGGCAAAAAACACATTTTTACATATATTGTATTATCCTGAAAATAGTACGACTGCAAAACTGCTCAGGAAATGATTCAAACTGTAAGGAAAGTTCTAAAATATTCCAATTTATAATGAGTATATCATATTTATAAATAGTTTACAAATATCTTGTTGTTTTATAAATTCTTAATTTATATAAGGAAGAAAATTAATTTCTGATTTTTTTAAATAATTTAAAAGTATTTTTTAATGGTGTATTTTTAAAGTAATTAAATGTAGTAATTTTTAATTTAAGTAATTTTTTAGTTTAATTTTTTATTTAAAATAAATTTTATTATTGGGTGTAAACTATTAATTTTTGTTCATTTTTTATTTAGAAAAATATTTATAATATTTTTGGCTCAATCATTATTTTTTTTTTTCTAAAAACAAAAATTGAAACAAAATTTTATACAATTTTTTTAAGCGAGGAAAAAATTAAATTTTTAGAATTTTTTTAATAACCAAATAAAAAGAAAAATTACTCATAATCCGCCTTTAAAAACTCATTCTTGATTGAAATACCATTATTTTCTACGATTCGTTGGTGCTTCAGTGAGTTATATTATATAATTACTGAAATTAATATTATAATTATACTATATTAATCTATTTAATATTACTGTAATTAATATTATAAAATCAATTATATACAATTATAATCAGTTATAAAAAATCAATTATATATAGAAAGTTTATTACCAACTCCAACATTATCTTTGTTGAACACCTATTATTTTACATTCTCATTGAACGGTGACAGGAAAAATACCTACAGGAAAAAAGTCTACAGGAAAAAAGCCTACAAGAAAAATACTCACAGAAAAATACTCACAAAAAAATACTCACAGGTATAAATGCTCACAGGAAAAAAACCCACACGGAAATATGCCGAATTTGACAACTTTCTGGCTTTAGTTTAACATCTTGTCTTCTTGATCACGTAGAGTTGAAGACGTATAATCACACTTTTCAATCTATTTTAACAAGTACTGTCGGGGGGCAGATGTTGATCCCCAAGTCCTCCACTCCTCTATTTAATTTGCTTTGGACCAACTATACTTCCTCAATTTGTTACAACGCCCACCGGTGGGCAGTACCGCCCTCGTTGGGGACCATGCATATAGAGTGTAAAAGAAAAAAAATATCTTTTGGAATTGGTATAAAGAATATAGATTCAAATAAATTTATTAAGTTTGGAATTTTTGAATTATTATGTTTGGAATTATACCAATGATGATCATAATTTTTTTATTGTAAGTTCCATTTTTATCCATTTTATTTGTCTAGTACTTCACGTCAATATTTAAGTTCATCGGAGATACGAAAATTAATAATCAAAAGAAAATTATGTCAAAGAATAATTTTTAGATTTGAATCAGCTGATTTTTAAATCAACAGAATAATTTTTAAAATAAATTATCTGTCCTTTGTTCAATTTGTTTATTTTATTTTTAAATTCACTTATCCGAACCTTTGTTCAATTTAGTTTTATGTAATTTGTCCTTTTTAATTTTATAGGGGTTTTGTTAGCAACTCTCATTTAGTAGCCAAGCGAGTAGCCATTCTAAAATCTCTCTACATTTACGTATAATAATAGTATCGTGATCGCTAGAATAAAGTTTTAAGTTGTTCAGCTGTTCATTCATTCGCTATTTCATCCTTTTATTTTCATAACCTATAGCCTATTCAGACCTCTAACTAATGCTTTTAATCCACAGTCATTTAAACAACACCATTCTTCGACAGGTAACTTGTCAGGCCCTGGCGCATTTCCGCTTCAGTAAAATTTCATAAATATGAGATTTGCTTAAGAAACGAAAGTAAACAAGACATGATTCAAAAAATTGAACCATACACTCAAAAGCAAAATTGCAATCCGAGCATTTTTGTTATTAATTCATACCGAACTGTTTAAGATAAATGTGTATCAAGTGTTACACGTAAAATAATAATGATTGAGACAAACTGGACAAAAGTATTAATAGAGAGTATTTGCATTATAGCGCTATGACTATGATGACCAATATAATATCCTTGAAGATTATTACTGGATAGCTCGGCATTAGTACATTTCTTATGTACCAATTCCCAGCTAAGAAGAAAGTAGCTTCGACGAAAATAGCTTTATAAGTTCTGACTCAAAAACATATAACTTCACCTTAGTAAAAATTTGATCAATATAGGGGAGCTGGGGTTTACTTATTATTTATCTAGTGAATATAATTTGAGTTGAAAGAAAAGACAGGAAACTTTTTACTTTATTAAATTAACATTACAAACTTTAGAACTTGGCAAGATTTAATACAAAAGAAATAATGACTTAATGAAGTAGGTATACGATTTTCGGAATTTAATGAAAGACCTAGTCCAGAGATATGTTATATGTTGGAAGGCCAAGTTTAGAACCGCTTAAAATTCTAAAGGAAAACACAATTATTTATTATGATTACATTTTAAAATAATGTTTATAATTTACATAATTTAATTATAACAACAGTATATGTTAATATTAATTTACTCCTCTATATTATGAAATTGGTTGGTTTGTTTTAACTAACCTAGTTACGTACAATGCTTACTATTTTCCAATAATCGGTTATGCTGACTGGAGTTCGATGGTCCAACTTCTTAACCGACATAATATCGACATTCCATATATTCAAATAAACTAATTTATACAAATGTATGTGCAACTTCTGGCACTCTATATCCTATTACCATAAAATTGATATGAACAGCTTTCTAAACTATTCAACATTAAATCTGTTTGTAATTAATACAGATATATATGACTGGATTCGAAATCCTTTCGCACAAAGGCGATAAATTTTACACAATCACTTCTCATGCCAATTACTTTAACGCGTTTTAAACAAAAATCTGAAATGCTTTTTTAGGTAGAATTTTGGTGAGTGCAGGAAGACAAAGGATTGCAGTGCAAGGAGTCGTAAATACGGAAAAAAAAACTAAAACACTCTGTGATTAAATTAGACATTCTGGTTATTGTCGGATTAGCCAATTGTAGGTAATGTCGGAAAAAAAAACCAAATAAATGTGTCAATATAAAATGTACACAAATAATACATGAATGCATCGCAATGTAACCAAGGACATACATACTATATAGATTTGATAGTCACAATTCACATGTCTTTCTTAATAAATTACCATTTCGTACACGCGTATAAAACCTATTATGATTATTATTATAATAAAACAGCGTTTACATTGTTTGGACTAAGATGCGTTAAAAAAATATGATAGAAACATATTGTGACAGATGTAGAATATAAAATTGGGCGAAGGACTATTATACATATATCTGAAATAAAAACATAATCCTCAGTCCGATGAATTCTGCGCAAAAGCACCATATGTACGTTTTTTGGACAGAAACTTACAAAAATATGAGCTATTTTTCAATAAAAGTTTAAAGGTTTTCTTTATCTAAGTTTATTATTTTCAGTAAGAAGATAATGCATCTTCGCCCGTACTTGCCATTTTCAAGCTACAAAAATTAGATGGCACAAATAAATGATGAAAATATATTACAAAAGTACATTAGCACATAGATTATCTGGACTAATAGATGCATACTAGTGTTCGAATAAATGATGATCCGGATTTCCAAAGATGAAACAACAAATGAAAATAACTGACACGTTTTCTTTTGCAGCTAAATATCTAACTCGTTTAAATACAAAAGTTGTATGCTGTCACATCCTTTTTGACGCCTGAGCCACTTCATAGCTTTTTCCGGAGAGTGAAGTACTTCATCGTGGATCGGAAAGTCATCCACTTCAGTATCTTCTCCATCCTCCCAATCCTCTTCTATTTCATGATTGCCGTCCTTTATTTGCTGTACGCCTCATCAGTAAGAATCTGATATTCAGAGTAGTCCATGCTAAAATTTATCGAATCTTCTATGTTGACGTTATCACACTCCTCAAAACCTGGAGCTTTCTTGATCATTTCACTTGATTTGGTTTGGGATCATCATTTTCTTGTGATTCATGTTCGGGTTACAGCTGTTTCCATGCTTTCTTAAATGTGGTATCTTTTACGGAGGCCCAAATGTCCGCCGCCAAATAAACTGCGTCTTTTAAATTCAATTTTTATAAGTTTTTAGAACTCATTCTTCATTGTTTTCCAAGTGTAGTAGCAGAATTTAAATCAACTGATTTTTGTATAAACTTTTGAATGTTTCTATCACACCTTGGTCCATTGGTTATAGGACTGACGTCTCGTTGGATGGCAGAAATAAAACATAAAATTTACAATCATGTGAGTTTCAAACCATGCCTGATGGATGAGAAGGTGCATTGTCTATGAGTAAGAGCACTTTGCCGGTTGATCCTGTCTTCTCCTGGTTTCTTTTTACTTCTGGAATAAAAACATTCTCATACCAGTCATAAATTTTTTTTGCATCCATCCAGATCTTTGTTTGATTTTGTAAACTACAGGGAGCTTGACTATGCCCTTGCAACATCCAGGATAATTTGATTTTACAATAATTAGCTGCGGGAGCCTACGAGCACCTGTAGAAGTACCGCAAACCATAGCTGTAATGCTGGCTTTGCTCGCTTTGTATACAGGCGCTGCAGTTTCCCTTTTTGATATAAGTGACTTGGTTGGCATCTTTTTCCAGTTAAGGCCTGTTTCGTCTGCATTATAATTCGCCATCTTTTTCCAATTCGCAAGAGCCGATTATTATTCCCAATTCGCAATTTTCGATGACTTTAAAGTTCCCTATTCTTGTAGGTCATCTTTGATTTTCGTTATCTTTATCTATTTTCATGACTTCTATCCTATTGGCATATATTTTGAGTGGAGAATTTCGGTGTACGTTTTCCAGTTTTTGAAGAAACTCTAAAAGCTCTTCGGTGCTGTTAGCTAGTATAAAAGTATCACCAGCAAACCGAAAGTTTTAAAAGCGCTTTCCATTAATTTTCACTCTGCCGTTCCACTTCTCTAAAGCGCATAACTACTTCGCTATAGATGTTGTAGAGTAGAGGTGAAAGTCTGGACGAACGACTTTCCTAATGCAATATTTTTCGGACAATGTGTTATCGATTTTAACGACCGCCTGCGCATTCGCATACAGGCTTTTGACGAGAGTGATAAAATCACTTGGTATTCTAAATTCTGCTCAAGTGGTCTATAGCCTGGGCCAAAGAACGTTATCAAACGCTTTCTCGTAAACAACAAAACACAGATACATCGGTACCGACTATACTAATCCGGTTTGTTCTGGAGCTTGTTGATGTAGCAGAAAGGCTTGTAGTCTGGCTTGAAGAATGTATAACATAATCTTGCTGGAATGTGATATCATGGCTATTAAACGATAGTTTTCGCATACTGTTTCTTACTCTTCCTTATGTAAGAAACGCAATACTAGTCTTCTGGCCATAAGCCTGTTTTCTAACTTTTGTGATACAATGTGTGCAAGATTTTTTGCCCACTTTCGTCAAAAGCCTGCAATACCTATGTTGATATTCTTTCGATTCCTACTGATTTACGTTCTCTTAATTTGTCAATTGTGATTTTCACCTTATCTAGCAGTATATCAGTTCCGCCTCATAATTTCCCAGGCCTCCACAAATAGCATTCGGGTCAGCATACACAGCAATTTTTCCACTCCGATGCAATTTGGTATAGTTCTGTATTCAAACAATAATGTTGGTTTTTAATTGCCCAATACCGGGGTTTGAACTCCTGACTGATAGAGCGTATCTTCTTGAAAAGGTTTTTGGAGTTATTGGTATCAGAGAAATTCAGAATTTCAATACAAACGCTCATGAGATATTTATTTTTGTTTCTGTGCGTAGCAGCTTGTATCTCCCGATTTAACGATTAGTACAGTTCCCAGATTTATACTGTTGTCAAGATTCCGGGATTTGATATTCCTTCGTTCCCGAATGAGATCTATTCCCGAATGTTTCCGTTGATAGCCAAGACTGTCTAACACTAAATTTGAACTCTTTGGAGCTGAGGTTCGATTTTACGAATGAAGTTATTGTTAAAAATTGTAACCTTGTTATGGCTGAGCCTGGTCAGATTCTTTTTTCTCGACTATCTACATTACATCAACAAGAGTCAAAGTGAACCATAAGGAATGTTACTAGCTAAATTCGAGTGAAATTGGTCAAACCCTTCACTCCAATAATTTGAATTATGTATACTTTCGTACAATTTCTTACAATATATTTCATGTTTGTCCTGTACTAATGTGGTCACTACTAGTAGCCACCTTAATTGTAAAGGCTCTGAATTTCATGAGAAAAATTGTTTTCATGTAATAATATGATATCATCCACTTAAAATGAATCATTTGGATCGGGTATATCGGGATAATCAGATATATATTTTTTTCACAATGCATTGTTTTCAAGAATATAGAGCAGGCTTTATTCACTATTTCGCTATAGTTGTACAGCGCCGATGATTTTAATCAACTTCCTTGAGTAGATAGATCTCTAGGCAATAACCGCGAGCAAATCGCCACAAGTGCAGTTAACTTTGTACATTAGACAGATAGGTGCACACATATACATATAGTATAGATGCACACATATACATGTAGGAGACTACTATTAAAAAGGAAATAGTATATTAAGCCTTAAAGTAGATTGTTCCAGATATTATACGGCACGCTAGAATTACTTGCTAGAGAATTCGACTTCTGTGTGTGTAGTAGTTATTAAAATTAGACATATCTGAATTAGTCTTATACTTGAGTAAATGCATTGAAACTTCTACCAACTTTATACAGGGTGACACATTTATCGGAGGTACATACTGATAACTTGGAAACTGATAGATGCAAAGTAGGTTAAATGGAAAAAGGTTAAATGTAGGACCTTTAAAATTCAGCTTCAGAATATTTCTGCAAATATTTGAAAAAGCTTCAATTTCGCAATTCTCGTTTATTTTTGTCTGCAGCACCTGTATTATTTATAATGGTGGACGAAAACTTTTCAATGATTTTATTTTATTCATTTTCTATATATACAAATATTATTTTTCGGTTCTTACATCAAGCTAAATTTCTAAACACCGACTTGTAAATACAGTGGAGTCTCGATAAGCGAAAATGTCGGATAATAGGGAGAAATTAATAAAAACCGGGAAAAAGAAAAACGAAGTTAAAGTTCTACAAATTTTTAATATTTAAGTTGCTAATGTATCTACAACGTTACTAAAACGACTTTGCTAAAATTTTACTGATATTAAGTTTTCTATGTAAAAAATTTATGAAGATGTAAAAAATGTTGTGATCTTAGTCTGTTGTTGTTTTCTTGTTGCCAAGTACGCCATCTTCAGAGCATCATTATTTCGAACCCCGTAGCTTCTTCTTGAAGCTCAACGTTTTCCATGGCGACTTCTAGAGCGTTTACCGCATCTTCATGGGATAGTCTTGGAATATTGACAGCAGGTCAATATAGTTGCCATCATTTTTTACGAGAACCACAATTTCTTAATCTGTTATAGCGTACTCATTATCTTCCTTTAACCAACATTCAACTTCTTCAGCTTCCTCACCTCCCGGGATGCGTTGTACGAAAGAAGAATGCTTTTTTTCAGTAATTTTTAGATCCTCCGCATCTTCAGTTGCATTTTATCCTAAGAACTTATTTCATGATTCAACAATTGCTGAAGTATTTAGGTTAGCCCAGGCCCTTGCAACCCAATAAGCTACATCCTTTACGTCAACGGCTTTCAATTTAGTCAACCTGCCAACCATCAGCTTGTTCTAACCATGTCGATAGTAGCTTGCTTCGGTAATTTCTTTTAAGTGTTTTCAAAATACTCAGGTCCATTGGTTGGCAAATGGCCATTAGATTCGGTGGTAGAAACATCGTCTTGATATCGCCATCTTGAAGCTCATCTGCACTCGGGTGCGTTGTGACGTTATCTAACAATAATACGATTTTTTTTTTGGATGATTATTTTTTTCAAATATGTTTTGTGCAAGTAACAAATTCCTTAAAAAGCCATTTCTGATAGTAATACTTTAATAGTACAATATTTCTTGCAATTTCGTGGATTTTTTGCTTTCCCGATCATTGCAAGATTCATTTTATAAGTTCGCAATTCGCAAGCAGGCATTTTTAATCCTTTCTTTGCTACGTATGTAGCCAGGGGCTGATTTTATACGAATGGGAGAGTGGGAGTATGTAAATAATAGATTAGAGAGAAAAGTGTGTAAAGGAGAACACGTATAATTTAAAGATAGAATAGAAAGAAGAGGAGTGACAGGAGAAGGGGAAAATAACAATAATGGAAACAGACACAATTATGAAATGAACAATAAAGGAAATGGCACAGATAGGGAATAAAAAAGGTGGTAGTCGACTGAAGAGTCGAGATAGGAAGACTGATAGAATGTAAGAAAGCAGAATGTGGGCGAAAACATGTTGAAAAAGGGATTTTAATGAAAGTAATGATGGGAGAATCGATGACAATTTTGATGGAATGAAGAAGGGAAGGGTGAATCAAGGAAGTGATTTATAAAATAGTGTTGATACACATTTCAATTAAATCCTGTATTTATAAAAATTCACAATATATCTGCATGCGTTAGCTAGTTATAGGAATGTTGCAATATTTATATACTGACACATAAAAAAAAATCTCATGGACGAATAAAAATGATATGAAAGTGAAATTTCCTAACTAATTCTTGCTCAAAGGTATACTAAATCAGTCAATCAATAAATCATACATTGAGCTGTCAATGCGAAAAAAATTTAAATCTAAGATCTTAATCAGGTGCTACCAACGTAGCTACAGGTGAAAATGCACATAGTTCGCATTTGCATTACTAATATATGTATTCGTGTTGTAACAAATTTTGTATTTGAATCGTTCGAAACGAAGTTTCTTACACAATAATTTAATTTATTTTATATATAAGTAATATATTGAAAATGTGCAATTATTTTTTCAAGTTTATAGAGTTTTTGCGGAGCATGCTATAGTTGCTTAAAAAAGTTTGTTATCTATCATCGAAGCTCTCTACTCCATAATTTCCTAGCGGATGTGCTGATCGAGATACGGACTCATTCAATATGTCCCAAATGCATCAAATGGCATCAGATCAGGTGAATTCAAAGTGTACCCGAAATTTGTTGTATCTTAAATTACACTGGGGACCAGCGATTTTCTTGACTTAGATCTGTCACTTGTTTTTAACTATAATTTGGCATCTGAATCTAAAATTAAGGAGATGTATTAAGGAGATGTATTAAGCATAGAAATGAAAATAAAGAAAAAATCCATAAAGAGAAACATACACGTTAAGGCAAAAATTTCCGCTTATAGCTTTTTCTGGAGTGTAGTCTCTGGACATTCTCGCTTGCTGCTCTAACAATAGTCAGGCATCATATGTACATCCCATCTACCTTGATACCGTGTTTCTATGACCTTGAAATCTTGGTGAAACCGTTCACCCTGATTATCACTGACTGCACCAAGATTTTCCCGGAAGTCAGCCAGATGGCTATGCAGAAAATGCAATTTGATGCCCATGTTGCAACCACCCATTTTGAAACTCTCCAAAAGTCGCTGGACAATTTCGGTGTAATTCTGTGCTCGATTATTTCCAAGAAAGTCTGGGACAATGTTTTTGAATGCACACCAAGCATTCTTTTCAAGTTCGGTCATTGCTCCGATGAAATGTTCATCTTTAACGAGCTGCCTAATCTGCGGACCGTAAAACACACCGGCTTTTATCTTTTCAAACGATAGGCTAGAAAATGCCAAAATGAGATACTTGAAACAGTCTCCTTCAGTTGACAAAGCTTTAACGAATTGCTTCATTAGACTCAGTTTTATATGCAGAGGTGGAAATATAATATTCTATCTGTCGACAAGTGGCTGATGTAGAATATTTGGGTCACGTTTCAGGTTGGATAGTGGCAGCCAATTCGACTGTATCCTATGTTTCTCACGAGCTCTGCTATCCCACATACACAAGAAACAGGGATACCTGATATATCCGCGTTGCTGGCCAAGGAGGAACCATATAATTTTAGAGTCAACACAGGTTATCCATTTTTGCGTGTGATATTGCAATGACTCTCTTGATGTCTTCATATTCTTCACGCAAACAAATTGAATGGCCAATTGGGACAGCACCAAATAAATTTACATTGTGAAGGAGGACACACTTCAAGCTTAGCTTTGAGCTATCAATGAACAGTCAGCATTCAGTTGCGTTTTAGACTGACATTCCCAACTCCTCCATTAAACCATGTATATTATGATAATACATATATCCATCCTCACTTAGAAAGTATTTCAGAAAAAACTTTTTGTTGATCGAAAGTAGAATACCTTAGCACCTTTTTGAAGCAATTTTTTGTCGTGCAGTCTTGATGGTAAGAGTTCTGAAGCTTTCCTGGACAGTCCCAAATCTCGTACCAAATCATTCAACTCATATTCTCAAATCCCTTACGACCGGAATCATAGCCAACTTCAAAATCTGCGTCGTTGGATCACTTTGATCTTCACCAGACTCGTATTGATAGAGTGTGCACCACGATTAGTAGGAGCTTATATGTAGTTATGTTTTGACTATTTGGCGAATTTTTATCCAAATCTTTTATGATTTTATGTATAAACACTTCTTAACGTATGATATATTGTAAAAAAACGCATCTCGACGTATTGTTCGAATAGAGTAAAATAGATATATAACAATATATACGCCTCAGGGAGTTCCGTTTCCGTTACATTGCAATGTCACTCGTTTCACACATGACGGAGCACACATACGCGTATTCATATTATAATACCAGTGATGACAAATAGATGTGAACATCATGGAATATAATCAAACTGTTAAGAAGACCGTTGTGTTTTATTAAAAACTAAATATTAGGCAATATGAGAGAAGACATCGATATGCTAATCATAAATTGAAGTGGAAATGGAACTGTGGAAACTTTTAACCAAAATGGAAGTGCATTACAAAAAACGTACTGCAAAATCTGTATGTACTTATTGACAAAGAAGAAATTATTTGATGGAGGCAAAACTACGAGGGTAGTCCCAGAAATACCCTACTTAACAAAGAACACACAAAAAATGTTCTCTACTTACCCTCCTTTTAGCTCGATTTAGTTAGTACAATGCTCCCAACCATGTTCAGTCACTGCAACACCCTATTCATATTGAGCTCCTAAAAACATCCGTTAAATGCAGTCTCCATCTCTTCATTGTTGGCAAATATTTACCGCTAAGCCATTTTTCCAAGAAAATAATCCAAAAAAAGCTAAATTTGGCAAATAATTCGAGGACACAATTCGAACCATAACTTATTGATTTTGGTCATTGCGATAACAGATGTGTAAACTAACGCATTGTCTTGATGAAACAAAAGTTTCTTTTACGCCAAATCCGGCCGTTTATTCTTGATTTCATAACTCAAACGCTATAATAAGTTCGCATAATATTCGCCGTTGATTTTTTTCCTTTCTGAAGACAGTCAATAAAAATTATTCTACGCGCATCTCAAAAAACTGACGCCATAACCTTGCCTGCAGATGGAACTGCTTTCGCCTTCCTTTGAGTCGTTTCTTCCCTATCAGTCCATTGTTTTGACTGCTCCTTTGTCTCAGGTATGAAATAGTGGGCCCATGTTTCATCAATGATTATAAATCGACACCAAATCTCGGCTTTATTCCTGTGGAACTTCGCCAATCACTCAGTTGAAAAATTCTCACGACACCGTTTTTATTCCATCGTGAGTAATCGCGACATCCATCTTGTGCACAGCTTTCTGATATCCAAATTTTTAGTCAATAAAGTACAGCACTTTTTGAAATGTTTACAATGTCTGCTAGCTCGCGTACTTTCAGCTGATGGTTATCCCATACCATTTCGTGGATTTTCTTCACCATTTCTGGTGTGGTCACCTCATGTGACCAACCACTGTGATGATCGTCTAGGCGGCTTGTACCGCCTCATCTTAACTCTGTGACCTAATGTTTTACTGCTGTATACGAAGGACCAGACCCCCACCCTTCCCAGAATAGAATCTAGATCCGGTTGAACTATAGCTTTTCAAATGAAAGTAACGATGACCAATTTTTTCCATGATTACAGACTCACTCAACGCGTTCAATCTTGATGACTGCTAAAACAAATACTGAACAACGTAGCTTCGTCAAACTTCAAACTTTAGCTTTATAAGGTTGGTACTTTCTACCATAGTAATTCTTTGAACACAACCGCCATCTGTACAATACTTCTGGGACTATCCTTGTATTCTTATGGGAGAATCCTCGTATCTACAAAAAATATTTTTTTGTGGGTGTATAATCAGCACGCTCATCGCAAGTGACCCATGCGACACCGGAAGCTACCACGACTTCCTTTACACATTTACACATGACAGCATTTGTTCAAGTTTCTTTTTGTATTCCCCCATCCGAATTACTTGGTATTTACTGGTCTTCCTATTTATCTTGAGTCCAAAGGGCTCTTGAACCTCCATCAGTTTGCCTATTTAGAGTTCATTCAAATTTGTCTTCTTCTTGATTCAATTTCTTGCTTCGTGTTCATAATATCCGCCATGAGGTTGGAGATTAGCTGCCATTTGTCTGGAGCTTCTAACATAACTGAAATTATGTTAGAGGAATTTATTTTCCTTTGAAGCTTCCCTTCTAGATGCAAGCACTCCTGCTCCCAGGCGCTGCAAACGAAAAGAGTGTGGACGGCGTCGTCGTTTGTTTGTTCGCATTCAGGGGAACATCGTATTCCCAATGTTCGCATCTTTCCAATACCGGCTAGAAACGACGCAAAGCAGTCGTGGGTAGTAAAGCGCTGGGTTGAACCCCAGGCTCTTATTTCCGGAATAAAGATGTTTGTCATTCTGAAAGTGTTCATTTGTTCTGCCATTTTGTAAATGTCTTATTTATAGCGATCACTTAATCTATCTGAAGTCTAGGGTACTTCTCTCTGTCGTGCATAAGGAGATCAATAGCGAGGGTTCCCGAAAGGACACAGAGAGCTTCGTTTGATGTAGCACGATTAGCACCAGTTATTGCTAAGAGTCCGACTCGTTGTGCTTTTTGTAGCATATCTTTTGTTTTACCGACTTACACTCCTTTCACCCATACTGACACCGCTTACAACAACGTTAACTTCGCCATCAAGCACAAGCTTCCTTTTCACAGTGCTGGGTCATCTGACTCTCGGCATCAGTAGCGAGAACAACGCCAAGCTATTTCTATTTCTGTTTGAAGTTAACTCCATGATCCTCGACAAAGAGTGTAGGTATTTCAATAGAATGGTTGCTTTATGTGTATGTATTTTGAGCAATCTTTTATACATTATATTCCACAAGGTGGGTCCAATAGTGAACACCGCTTGAAAGTTTCATTTTGGCTCGTTTTCCATTGGCGTCGTACACGAGTATCGGTTTCTGAAAGTCTCCTACTATTTTCTGCACATATTTAAGGAAATTCTTAAGCCTTAGTGTTTCCAAAATATACCTCCAGAACGCGGAGTTAAAGCATTGCGTACACGTAACATTATGGCGGCACACACATGGCGCGTTCTCCTGGTTCCTTGATTTGAGTTTTCGGCTATTTAAGTAGCGCGTCGATAGTTGATTTGCTTTTGCGCGTCGATAGTCGATTTGCTATCGAAGCCAAATTGTCTACTAGAGAGCGATCCAAGATGGCTTATAACCTTTCCGGCAAGACTGTTTTTATATTTTGCCTAGGTGCCTAAAGAATCTTGCTGTGTCTTTCCCTACCTTATGCTAATTGCGCAACTTGCAAATGCCTGGTACTTTCCCTTCGGTGAAGCATATGCCCTACAGATTTAATAGCATTTTAACTGCGCAGGCTAGTGTTATTCTAGCAATTTCTTTGCAATCACGTCCGGTCCCAGATTCTTGCCGCTACTTTCAGATTCTAGTCTCTTGATTCTAGTCTCTTGGCTGCTCCGCGTAGCTCTTCCTGGATAATTTCAGGTATCTTACAGAAAATAACATATATCAATTATTTGGATGAAACAATGATAATTGTAAGTCGTAGTATCGAAGTATGGCTAAATGCAACAATTAAAAATGCTCATTAAATATTTTACTTAATTAATTACTGTTTTCAATGCGCCAAACGGTGGTCTGCTTCACCTCACTTCTAAATCCATCAAAGACTACAACAAACTGAAACACTCAGAGGTTTTTGAAGTGACTGTTCCTCTGATGCTGAATGAAATATGTAAGAATATGATAGTGATAAAGAAAACCAAATATAATTAGTTGTTTGAAGGATAGAAATATTCTATACATCCTAGATCTGACTACAAAGGAATCGGAAGTAACTGTAAAGAAATACAAAGCAAAATATAAAAAGCATTTCATAGCAAGAACGTGTGGAACAACTAGAATAGTTCAATATTGATTGACGCTCTGCACAACTTTTAGTTGGACGCCGTGGAGCCAGAATCGCATCCTGGTAATTTTACGCTTTCTCGCGTCCCTGGTTCGTGACGCCTTCTATTTCTAGCATCATGCTTGAATCAGTCCTGAATATAGGCACAAGTAAAAGATGATGTATCAAGGTATAACACAATCTTTTAATTATACGACAGAGGTTAGACTCGATAAAAGAATGTCAAGGCGAAAATTAGAAAAAAGTGGTACAGAAGAATGTTGGTATATTTTCTGCTTTAAATATCTCGTGTACTGGTGAATTTACTCTAAATTATTTGTTTTGCTATATTATTTGATTTATATACCATTTAAAAGGGGAGCTATAACATAGCTCCCCTTCGTCTACTAGTGCATTTACCCTATAATATTTGTCTATACCTATGTTGCAACTTGATATGATTAATGATATGTTAGTACTAGACATCATTTATATAGGATGATTTTCAAAATTTTAATTGACAAATGTGTATAATTTCGATGTAAGTTGTTTCCAAATGTGTTATTTAATGGTACAAACAAATCGTTGCTCGAAAAAAATCAGTTATTACAATGATAAACTTTCTGTGTTATCATAGTCCAGAAACAAACAGTAAGTTGGCTATAATAAATTTGTAATCTTATATTTCACAAAAAAACAACGAGTTAGACACACTATATAATTTGATGAAGTGATGAAAACTGATCGACATAGTTGTAGATTGATACTGGGATATAAAACGCATCCCAAAAGAAGATCAATAGGCGATAAGAGTCCTACTTTAACAGATAAATGGGTGCAACTTGTAGCAGAAATGCGCAGAATCATATGGAACTGAAATCATCATTGAAGGCCATCGTCAAACTAGAATAAACATACTATAGATCCAAAAAATATTAGTTAAGTAGGTAACTGATGATTTATGTTAGCGTACCTTTGACATACTAAATTCTACAAAACCAAAATACAAATATGTCGTAGAATTTGACAACACTGGTGGAAAATACTACGCCCAACACACGGTGAGCGTAACATTTGTCCATATGGTATGTATGTTTGTGTGTATTCATAAATTATTCCTAAGATTCAAGTTAAGAGTCTCCGGTGTATAAACGATGGAAAATCATCCACCTGTCACTATTTCGGTACATTCAATAGTAAATAATATTTATCGTTACATAATCGACATTATTTTAAAATTCTTTTATGTTCTATCGGAGCTATTATAGCGTTATCAATTCTTTCAGTTTTTATTTCTTTTCATGTGTTATTATATCAACGACAACTTTAAATACACTCACGGCTAAATAAATACCATATAGTTATATTAAAAAAAAATTGACAAGATTTCCAAAAAGTAAGTTTATGATGTTAAGATAACAAACAACCAGTCCTTTTCTGACTGGTCCCGTTGTCATAGACCAGCCTCCACTTTGGGACTATAAGGTCCATAAGAGTAATCTTATAGTGTGTGTCTATCAACACCGTGCTATAGCCCCGTTTTATCCTCAGTGAATGTGTCGGGTTGCACGCCTTAACATGCTTTTGATTCTATACGTCTCAGGACACTTGTACCACATGGATGAGATATGCAACAAGCTTGAGGCTAAACTCCCTTTTGCTGCATCTCATAGCTTTCCAATGTTGAGTGCATTTGGTGTTTGCGTCCAGAATGACACAATACGTATTTTATATGTGTGTTAATTTCATTTCTGGCATTAGTTGTGCGTACTGCAAGATGTAGCCTCTTGAACTCTTCTCACGTCTAGTAATAGTCGTTGCACGTCCCATTGTAGTAAGATTGCGACTGATATGGTATGGACTATTTAGAGCAAATTCCGTTCTAGAATTAGGCCATAGAAAAATTTCCTAAGAAAATTTCCGGAATAAAACCCTAGGATACAGCTGCGTAGACTTTTCCTACACCCCTATTAGGGCCTTAATGTAAACATTTTGTCATTAGTCCACGACTACAAATTCAGATAACTTCGGAATACTGCTTCGGAATTACAAATATTGGTTTTATGCCTCCTAACCTCGTGGATTTTAGGTGCTTAGCTATTGCCTTAATGGTTCAACCATCATTGAGTAAGAACGCTGAATTGTAAGGTGGGATTACACGATGCCTGTAACTAGTACAAGTAATTTCTTAGTGTAAACAGATATTTTCGTACTAAATTCCAGCACTAGTTTTAGCAACAATTCCAGTCCAGTGAGTACGAAGCTTGTCTATTTAGTGATGCAAGTGGTTACCCCTACCACTAGTAACCAGTTACCAAACCAGAACCTGTGTAGATAAGTATTTTAGCACTCGTTCCAGTGTTTGGTTTTAGTAGCTGTAGATAAGTTGCCGTTGTTTATAAAATGGACGGAAGACACCACAGTCAAATTTTTTGAATTATATAGAGATACTCAACTTGTAGTTTATAGAAACAAGCAAGCGCACGATGCGCTGTAAAAAGGATTATGGATGCGATGGGAAGATGTTTGTTTAATAGACATAAAAACAAAATAAAAAAAACTGAGATCGACATAGGTGCAAGAGATGACAAAAATTTGAAAATGCCACATTCTGGAGCAGGAGTAGATGTTATATATGAACCCAAAATGAAATGGTTTACATAAATGCATACGTTTTACTAAACATGGACAAGAGAAGAGAAACATTTAGTAATTTGGTAACTAAATTTACTAAAATTATTTTCGTAGGTGTATCATCAGGTAATTTAAGCAAATTTATATCACAAATTTAAAATATCATTCAATCCTGCCATGAAACTGCTCTAAACTCCGGAAGTATCTATACAGCTAGAAAATAAACGCAACTCAAATTATGAGACTTTTGGCATACAGCCAGTTAATAATAATTGGAATTAAAATTTAAAAACTGTATTTTTACTTTTATAACAAAATAAAAAGAATCAAATAATTCGTACCTGTATAAAATCTTTTAACGCATCGTAGATAGCATTGCATACCTCTGGGATGAATTTTGAAATTGCGGAAAGTCCGGAAATACGGAAATGTTGTAAATTTCGGTAACTATTTCTAGTAGCTAGATATGACAAGGTAATTTCTTTTTGGCAGGTATAGCCATTCTCATTGTTGTATCACAACACTGAATAGGTGGCGTTAATTTATTTAGTAGTATGTCAAAAAAAACCCAGAGACATTCTCATATAATTTCTGTACTCCCCGGCGTCTTCAATGGCGAGTTCATTTAAAAGCATGTTATCCGCAACCATCTCCTTGGGACCCATGCTTCTCATTGGAACCCATTAGCTTACCAAAATACTTTTGTTGGGGTTAGCTGCTAACTCATTCTGCAAACTGCCAATTAGCTCCTCCATCAATACTTTTACATAAGCTACTATTCCTCTTTTCATAAAAAGTGAAACAGGTTTGTGCTTACAATTCATTATTTAAATTTAAACAACAAACTTATGCGTCCCGCAAACACACACTATGAAACTTTAAATAGAAATGTTACCATGTAAATACAACTAAATTACAAACCACTTGTTTCTAGTACTGGACTTTAGGGACTTATACAAGTTAATGGCATCGTGTAAGGCCGCCTTTAGTTTAAGTAAGTAATTTTCAGACTTCTTTGTCAAGTCTTTATCATGTTTTTGTCGTCTTATTAAAAACTGCAGATGTATATATTTCACATTCCAAGAGATATAATGGATCTTATGATAAAGAAACATTCACATACATTTTCACATAAGTATAACGCAATTGTATAAAAATCGCGTACAAAAATTGTATTATTTCGAAGAAATACATTTGCGTGATCAAACATGTAGCAAGGAATAAATAAATGCATATTTTGATGAAGTATATTCCTATGATAATAATATACAGTGTCACAGTTTTTTTATCATATACATCTTGTTCAGTTGAGGACCTTGGATATTCCCGGGAAAGTCAATGACTTTTACATATTTTTTATATTTGTACAAATTTCTTATATCATGAAATCTGTTTTTTTATCAGATAATAATATCTCAGTAGTTTCACACACTCAAGGTTTTTATGTATCACATGCTTTATTGGCATAACGTTTGATGTTAAAGAAATGATAAAAACCGTTCCAACGTTCAGAAGCAAAACTACGTTTTTGCAATAAAAAATCTATATGAAAGATCTTCTATTAAAAGATGACACCACACTTAGCATAATTTAAGTTATGTTAATAGTTATCTTTATTGTTTAATATGGTGTGAAATATTGTAACGTGGCAATTTGTCCACGTTCCTGGTTAGTTTGATGTTATAAAGATTGAGCATTAGACACTCACAAATAATGTAAATATTTCGAGATTATTAGATGGGATAAAATGTTTAGAGATGTAAATAAGAGTTGAACAAGTGGACGGTCATTGCGCAAACTACAAACTACCATAGATCCATTTTACGATCAAAATATAGAAATAATTATTAGTTATTGATTATCCCCTATGCTAATTAATTAAATCTTAAATAAAATGCTTATACACAGAGTGTAATGCATAAAGCCAGTGCATTAACCGAGGTCACCTAATAGAGGAGGAGAACACGTTCAAGGCAAACGTGTTAATTGGGTATGAATTAATCATGACCAAAAATATACGATCGAATTAGAAGGGAGATCAAAACGAAAAAAAGCCGTAAAACGCACTTGAATAAACACTAAAATTTGGCGTCTGCCGCCAAAGGCTATGTCCGGTAGTTCAGTTAAAATAATAATTATGAATTATTTCGGATTAGAAATATAATTTATTACACATCATGACCAAGTAAAGTGCTGAGAATAATAAATATTTTTAGTATGAAAGCGTCAAATAAAACACAGTATTATTGATAATAAATTTGATAATTCTTTTAAGCGATATTTTTACGAATAACGTAAATTAAAATTATTTTGTAACAAATTTATTGATCAAGGTAATTAAAATTTTCTTGTTAGAGTTATAGTGTCCACGAATGCTGAATATTTGCGACGTCGTACCTTCAAGTGCTTCTATGCTACGCGTACCATGTTCAGGTTCAGAATGGAAATATTCCAAAGCACTTCCATATAGTTTGGAAATAATTACAATTTTCAATGTGTTCGGCTTAATTAAATTCACTTAAACCATTCAAAAACATCGCTTGTGTCCTTATAACTGGGTAACAAAGACATAAGTTGGTTTAGCTGCCTGTGAAACAGATTTTAATGCTGCTTGAATAAGATTTTCAGCAGTGATTGTTTTTACGATTCACTTTCTAAACTAAATATAAATTTGCGTGCTCGCGATACTTGCAATATAAGTTATTATTTTTTCCATAATTTCTTCTTAGCATTGGTTTATTTTCCAAAAATAATTATATAACGTTAAAGCCCTTTTCGGATCCCAATCCCACATTTGAAATAAAATTCAAAAGTGATAGCAGGGATAGCAGAGTATTTAGTGTCTGGATTGAGCATGAAGGGGAAAAGGATTATAACGAGATTTAGGTATGGTAGTGAAGAGCGGGGTAACAAGTACTGGATGAATAAGCACGATAGGAAGTGCATTGTTTGTGGTAGGGATGATGACACGTGGATGCATTGGATGACAGTGTGTAGGGTTGGGCTGGAAGGAAGAGAATAGAATGCTTGTGGAGAACTGGAGGTTAAGTTTAGGACAAGAGAGGCACGGAAAGAACATAATGTAAAAAATGTTGAAGGAGATAATGAATAAGGATTAGGATGAATAAGAGCATAAGAGAATAATTGTGGGGGTCGATTTTGGAATGCATAAAAAAGGTAATAGTGGAGTGAGAGGAGGAGATTTGAATGAAAAGGAAAAGTAAGAAAGACGAAGGAAAGGGGAGGAAAGGCTAAGGGAACAAAGAAAAAGGGGAATAGCAGAAAGAGAAACGGATGCCAATGAGTATTCTTCCATAATACATAATGATCTGCCCTCCAGAGGAGTTATCTCCAGCTATATATAATTTCAAAATTTTAGCGTCATAATTCAAGTAAGTCTACTATAAGTCTCAGAATATTTCCTGTCAGTGGTTAATGTATAGCTGTTTTATTTTCTGGACAACCTGTGTAAAATAGATTTGACTAATTTATATTAGAAATATTCATTAATCAACTATAAATGACTCAAGATATAGCATTGCTTCCAATATACGAGGGATGTCTTTTCAATTTTGCATATCGCTTTAAGAAAAATCAATAGTTTAAATTTCAGTTCTTAATTATTTTTCAACTGCATCTTCAGCTGATTGAAATCGTTGACCATGAAGTGCATTTTTGCTGCTCCAAAAACACAAATTTTCGTCGAGCAGTGTGATGGTGAAGGATGATCCGACGCTGTGGGTTGTTTTCACGCACCTCAGAAATGATTTCTGGCAAACAAACGGTTGTGTATCAACCAGCAATTACCTTCCTTCAACTTTGTGAAGGAATTGTAGCCACATGTTCCGATCTTGATATAAATGTTGCGACCATCTTTTTCGACAAACTGCGGGAACGGATGACTTTGTTTGGGCATTCCTCGTCTTAAAACATCCACACAGTAGACTGACGTTTATTCTCGGGTTCATAAGAATAAATCCAAGCCTCGTCACCACTGACGATACTGTACACATTTTTGTGCGCCCTCAGAGTCAGAGTTTTTCGGTACTAACTAACAGGAGCCACCATTTGTTGCTCGGTCAACGAGAAACTAGTTGTTTCATGCCCAATTCATCTTGTAAAATATTTTGAACTGAGATCTTAGAGCCGAAGGAACTCTCGATAAATTACATGACGATCTTCATTAATAATCTCGCGCACAACATTAACGTTTTCCTGGGTGACCGCTGATTTTTGTGGACATGGCCAAGGACCATCGCTGAAATTTGTTCGTCCACGTTTGAATTCAGAGTGCCAGCGAGAAATTCTCGATTGATGTGGTGCTTCATTACCAAAAACAGCAACCAACTCGGCAAGGCATTGTTGTAGCGATAAGCTTCTTTGAAAGTTACAAAAAATTATGTTCTCGATTCAACACTTATCATTCAATATAATCGCATAGTGGAGCGGCGATACAAACGACGATAGGCGCGAAGATAGAGTACAGAGCAAAGAAAGCTCCGAAGGAGGGAAGAGAATTGCATCGCATAGTAGCGCGGAGGTAGGAGCGACATTGACGACAAGTATGTCCAATTTTTCTGTTGCCTTTTGTCGTGTTTACTTGTGCTCACGCGTTTCTTTTATCTTTCCTACACAATAAAATTATTTTAAGGAAATTTCTTCATTGAAATTAGGGTATGTTATGCAACGTAGCAAAAGTGCAAGGAAAACTATTGTTCATGTCGTCAACCGAACCCGGAATGTTTGTCGAGTATTCCAACATTTATATCCTCAACTGCGTCCGCATCCAGAAAAATCGGATTCTTATTTTCGAATATTAGCACATTTGATTATATCCCAGCCAAAATTGATATCCATTTTGGACAGAATCTCCTGCAAGAATAGCGACTATGTTTGGTTCCTTCACTCATATCCGTTGCAGCATTCATTGTCGCATTGCTCTCTCCAACACCATACGATATTTTATCGCTTTTCTCTTCCCGCTTATCGTCGCTTGTATCGCTACTCCTCTATGTGGGTACACTTAATAACTTTAAAAATTTGTATTTTGACGAACTTAGTTTGACGAAATTTTTAACACATGTCAATATTATGTTGACGTTAATTTCTGAACCTTAGTTTTGCGTCCTCTATATGACTATATGCAAAATTAAAATGACATCCCTCGTATGAAAGATGGGGGTGAAAAAAACCGTTCTCAATTTTTAATAAGTAAATAAAAATTTTAATTAAATAGGTATAAATTTATTTTCTGGATGATATTGCTTGCAAATATATTTTGCCAAATTCACGTAACTAAATGAGACAAAATAAATGTTGGACTCATATTAGAAGACAACTTAAATCTCATTTCGATGAAGATAAGTTGATACAAAATACATAGAACAAAGTTGTTATAGGTAAAAATGTTATAAAAGCAAAGGCAAAAGAAGAGCGAGCAACAACGCGCACAAGAAGAAAGAGAAGCAAACAGAGAGAAAAAAGAAAACTGGCATCAATTAAAAAATTACTTAGCGCTCGTAAAGGGAAAGTAATTGCATCGTTTACTCTCAGAGATAAGCGTGTGCGTAACTACGGTTGTCGTATCTCTTATAGGACTTGGAAGTATCAAATTCTTTACAACTGATCTTTACAACAACTAAGAATATATGATGAGTACCAAGCAAAAGTAGAGATAAAGCGTATGTTGTAAGTAGAGTTACTAACAGCATTACGTCATATAAAATTATATTATATAACTAGTTTATATATCATGTGCAATAACATGTTGAGGTCGTATTAATATTTAAAATTAACTTAGCAGGAATTTACAAACAGTTTTTACGTATAGATCAAACAGTATTTCACAAAGTGCTTTATTGAACAAAACATGTTTCAAAGTGCTGTAAAAATTAAGAAAAAAATTCTTTATCCCATATTTTAGATATGGCCCCCAGTTTCTTATAACACTTTATATGTGATGTAGTATGTAGCTTACTTTTTGTTGAGATATGTTCGTGGATATATCCCAATAAATGAATAAAATGGCTTGTCTCGATCAAAATAATTAACTTGTATTGTGAAGTGTTCAATTCTAGCGTAGATGTGTTGATGACATATTCAACTATTGGGGTTTCTTAATGGATTTTCCTCAGAAGGCCACGAAAAGCAATTTTATTGATAATCTGGATCTAGCTACCAGTGAATTTCGAGACTCATTTAATTGTAAGGTCTAGTGTATGTTCCGTTAACATATGTTCAGAAGTTCCTTCGTTATTCCTTAGATGAGAGGAGTTTTGTTTTACTTCTAAGATACGTAAAGTGTTTTTATCCCCGTGATTTGGGGAGCTACTAATTTAATATAAAATACAGCTTCAAAGCAGAAAATTAAACATTGCAATGAAATTTTTATGATGAACAATACGGTACCCACTATTCGATCCAATATAAGCGACAAGCCAACACTAAATTCAGAAAATTGGAATAAATATTCTAAATACAGGTACTTGATAACTGTTAATTAATTCCTTAGTAATAGGTGTTTATATTTCACCTTTTTTCTTTTCGACACCAGCAATTTCTCTCACCTCTTATTCACATATCATTTTTTGTGTTCCCGTTCATTTGTTTCGTGTGCATTGTGCTTGTGGGTCGATGTGATTTGGTTTCATTGTGCCGACAATCGACTCCGAACCGTTCTTCTCGTTTTTTTGTTGTCAACGACTGTTTTGATTGTGCTGTTTTCGAAGTTATAAATCAGTTAATCTTCGTTGTGTTTTAGATTTGTCATTTTTGTTCTTTTTTTTCCATCTTCTTTGGATATGTTTCGCACACTCGATAACACCGAACAGGTGACGAAATATTTCGGCTTCTGGATTTACAAAAGGTTGCTTTTTTTGTTTGACAGTTCATCTTGTTTACATTCTTTTATTGAATTAGTAACAACCTCTCTTAATCAAACGATTGTTTATATCAATTTTTAATACTAAAGTTTTCGATTTATTTTTTACATAATTTATATCTCTGAAACACAACGTTAGTCTTTCCTTCTTCACCACCAATTACTTCATACTTTTTGACATTATTTGTATCTTAATTTTTTGTAGACAATTATTTGTATCTTAATTACGTTAAAATACTAATGTTATACTTTATAGTGTTAAACTATTTTTTATATTATTCAATCAGATGCGTTTGAAGTATGGTCAGTCCAACCCAGAAAACTAATTTTTTCCACCGGTTCAACGATGCCCTTAAGCCATGTTTTCATTATTTATGCCATAAATTGTTTTAGCGTTAAATTTTCTATGGAAGTTCTGCAAAAAATTTAGTTCCAATTATATTGACGAATATAATTCAGTTGTTCTCCAGATGCGATAATACAAAAGTTTGTTGGTATTTGAATCTGTATACGGGCACATAACATTTCGTCGCAAACGTAGTAAAATTATGTCCCAAAGCTTAATTCTATAGGCTAGACTTGAAGAATTTTTTAGCCTGATGATGCTTAGATAATATATATGTGAAACCGGTCGCAATAAATTGAAACGAAATAAGGAAGTAAATTTTTTAATTAAACATTAAATCCTTTTTTTGCATGGGTCCTTTTATTCCTTTTTTTTATATATGCAGGGCATAACTTATGCTACTGGGATATGAACAATGAGCAACGAAGAAACTCAGAAACCATTGAAGATAAGTAATATATTCGGCATAAATGAAAACATGAATTTCTGGCCAATCTGACAATTATCCTATAAGCTTGTTAAAGATATACAAGAAGTAGAACAAGGTTTAGAAGTGTTGCCAGTCAAAACGATTGCTAATGAACATTTGTTTCTATAAATGATCAATAGAACAACATAAGTGTATTTAGCTGTGAAATGAAGTTTTTTAAATTGATAATACTTAATCTGGTAACAAATGCGTTTATCAATTATTCTTGTGGACATTATTTGTTTTTAATATACTGTTTACTTCCAGACAAATAAACAAATGCATAACTACAATTACTTAAATTATGGATAATCACATATATATTCTTTTGGTAATCTGAACGTTATAATAAATATTGAAATAGATTTTAGAAATTGTTTGAGATCATGCACTTCCGGTCACTAGAACAACAAGACAAAGTTAATCATGTTCAAGGTTAATTTTTAAGCTGGTAGCTTGCAGATAAGATATATGCTATAGCATTCGCTTTACAACCAAAGAAACCTGCAATACCTTGGCCATACCATTGTCAACTGATGAGGGAGTTTGGTTTAGTGGAATGAACTGATTTGCTGGTGGTCTTGTATATTTAATTGTCCTTCCTTGGCTGCGCAAGTGGGTGTTAGTTGACCTGAAATAGAAGATAAGAATGTTGTTGAAGAGAGTGATTGTTTTTTGTCTTTTTTGTTTTTTTTTTGTTTTTATTTTATTTTATTATTAAATATATTTTTTTTGTCTTTTTGTTTTTTTTTATAATCTAGGC